>CAVNZG010000724.1:0-18670 GCA_963693315.1 Diogma glabrata
ATGGAATAAAAAGCATAAAAAAAACAATTGTGAAAAGAAAAAAACTAAATTAATATTTTTTCTCGATATTTGTTTGTACGAGTTTTTTCAAAATAGTATCAGATATATACGTTTTACCCAAAAAATGATCAGGAACTTTTTTGTGTAAAACTAAATTTCCTACGAACATCTACGATTTTACCAAAAATCAACTTCGCTGATTCATCCGGCACGTGTTCTTTTTATTTTAAAAAAATATCCTTGTGTTTTTTCACCAAAAAGAATTTTTTAGGCTGTATTTGAATTTTTGAATTTGTCTTATAGTCGGATTAAGTTGTATTAAATTTCTTAATAAGCTTTAATATTAGGGTGCACCTCCCCGGTGTTGTTAATAGAAAAATACTATGTTTATATTAAAATAAATTTTAATGAATTGGACTATACTTACAAATAATTTTTACCTATTATTTTAATGTTGGAAAGACTATCACCGAAAAATTGTAAAAAACACAGTTTTAATCTTTAAATCTATTCTGGTTTGGGATGTCTAACGTCAACTCATATGTAAATAGCAGGAATCAGAACTGATGATCAAACAAAACTGAAGATGTCAAGATGTTTAAGTCGACGCCCCAGAAGTACTCGAAAACCAGTTCCGATCAAGAACCATCACAAAAATTTCAACGACAGGTGCTACTCCGTCGCTCCATTTTTTGGATAAAGAGGCAGTTGTCACTGGCCTCACTGCTTCAAATCTTCCTCGTCATAGCTGGTATTGAAAGAAATCCTGGACCAACTAAAACATGGCATGACAATATGCAAAAACATTTTAAGGGCAAACACTAAATCCGTCCAGTGCAATAGCTTTAAAGAATGGTGTCATCTCAAGAACTGTGCAGGCCTTGCAACACATAAGCAATGGACCAAAAACTACATAGCGCCATGTTGCCATGTATCAAGTCAACCAAATACGAGCTCGCAACAGAACAAAATGCGAATGAACACACATCCGGAAACCCCAACTGATGTGAAAATAATGCAGCTAAATTGTAACGGTCTCATAAACAAGATCGATGATATCATTAACTATATGTAGAAAAACAATATTTTAGTCGCGGCTTTACAAGAAACCAAATTAAATGTTAGATCTAAGATTAGTGATAGTATCTGTAATTATAGAATTAGCGAAGGACAAATGTAATGGCCTTGCCTTTATCACACACAAAACCATTATCTACCGTACAACCACACTACCAGCAGTAGCGGGAGCTGATAAACACCTAAAACAACTGGGCATTACAATAAAATCCGGAAATACGGTGATAAATCTAGTTAATATTTATATTTCACCAGTAAGCAGCTATGATACAGATTATGAGACGTCCATAGGACATTTATTTTACCCAAAGACTGTCTAATTCTCGGCGATATGAACGCGCACCACAATCTATTGCACTCACACTTGAACACGGATTCGAGAGACGAAAACATTGCTGATCAAATTTATGGCTCCAACTTTGGAGTCCCCAATAAACCACAACCAACAAGAGCAACAAATAACTCTTACTCTTCTCTATATGTCTCACTTGCCAGCATGTCACTAATGCTAATCGCTGAATGAAGAACTGAAATTGCATTGGGATCAGACCATGTGCCGATCATAATCACCTTAAGCCGTTCCTTAAACGAAATGAAATCCGAGAAGAAGACATATATTAATTTTAACAAAGCAGACTGGGAAAATTTAAACAATTCTACAGAAATGGAATTCAGTAAGCTAAAAATTGCTTGACGAAAAATTGACGCCCTCTGAGAAAGAAAATTCAGAGAAATGTTTAACAAAGCTAGATCTCGCTTCATGCGAGATCTAGCTGCCAGCTACATGAATACAAAATATTAAGCCAAACTTCCCACAAGAAGCTTGTGTGTAACGCTGCCAACGGCAAAGATAGGCTTTCTTACGGAAAGATAGAACAAAAGTAGGAAAACAAAACTAAAAAAAAACTTAACATGGCTGGTTTCACTTCATGCACGATTTTTTTTTATGGAAACAGGTTGGAATAAAAAAAAGTCCAAGCGGCAGGATATCCGCTAGAAACAGGTAGATTTCGAGGCCTGACAGATTTGTGTCCAGGTAGAATCGAATGTATTTAAATAGTTTGTAAGAAAAAAAAATGTTAAATGCGATATTTTCCTAAATTACATGAAATCTACCTAAAATTAAATATAACAAATAAAATTAACAAAAAATATGTAAAAGTAAAAATTTTAACTTGTTAATTTTCGAACCACTTTTCACCTATTTATAGTGTCAGATTTATTTTTAATTAAAACTATATAAATCTATGATCGATCATAATAATACATAATATCAACGGCATTTTTAAGAACAATCCTAATAAAATAATATGCATACATCTAACGCAACGAAATACATATATGTCAAAAATTTCAACAAACTCGAAAACATTTTCCATACACACATTGTTTTATTTAGTTATCTATTGTAATACCAAGATCTTTTCCAAAATATACATTTAAAATAGTTTCCCAAACAATTGATTAATTAAACCAAAAAAAACAGGTAACCAAATACCTAAAGGGCCATTCCGCAGTGACGGGTGTTACATTTGTACTCATTTAAACTGATATAATTTCCAAATTAGATCAAAAATCTCTGTTTTTTGAATATAATTCAATTCATTTCAATGATTTCTTAAAGTAAAACAAAAACACGCTAGGAATTAGTCAAGCGTTTACATGTAATAATAGATTTAAGCCCTGTGACGGGTGTTACGAGTACTCTTGCAAAATATGCTGTCTTGTTGACGAATCATTAGAATTTAGCTAAATTAGAAAATTTTGTTGCAAAATTAATACCTAGGTTGTGAGTTAAAGAATCTTCCATTCCTATAATCTAAGAATTTTGTGGATATAACACTTTTTATATTTTTCTTTTACAATAAAAGCTTGTGACGGGTGTTACAAGATTTGTGACGGGTGTTACGAGTATAAATTAAACAAATTCTTAAGTAAATTTTGAAACTTTCTTTATTATTTTGGACTTTTATGATTATTGTTATTTTTAAACAAAAGACATTTTTGGGAGTTTGAACTCCCTTTAAGACCATATGAAGTGGAATTTCTACTCAAGTATCTGAAATATTGCTGTTTTTGCAGTTGAGGTAGCATCTTTAAAATTCTATTATTCCATCGGTTCTTTAACTCGTTTTAAAGATCATGAATGTCGATTTCATTGACGAAATGATATTTAACGCCCTTTGGATTTGAAGACAAATATTCATAATATTCCCAGACTGTGCTGATAAAAGTCCACCTAGTTGTGAAAAATGATTTCATAAAGTTATAAAACATAAATAGAAACAGGTTAAGTGTTGAAAATGTAATATGGCAAAACTGATGACTTACTTCCATTGAATTAACATAATTTGCTCGAATTAAATCAATAAATTATTGTAGTTACGAACATAAAGACAACAGAATAACATTGAATAACATCAACATTACCATGCATATTTTCACTCGATTGATACAGTTTGCTTTCATCACTAATAAGTGTTGATATTGTTATAGTATTTTTCTTTTGGTTCAATTATTAAATCAACTCTACGTGGTATCACAGGTTAAATCGTATGCTAATAGCAGGAAGTGCGCGGAGTTGTTTGAAATCGGATATTTTTCTAGATAATAATGTACTGCTTTATAATTTCGACGAACAACTCCATGGAATTTAGTTGAAAACCAAGAGTAAAGTTATAAAAATTAGTAACTACTAATTCCACTACTACGTATTCCATTATTCCATCGGTTCGTTAACTCGTTTTAAATATCATGAATGTCGTTTTCATTGACGAAATGATATTTAACGCCCTTTGGATTTGAAGACAAATATTCATAATATTCCCAGACTGTGCTGATAAAAGTTCACCGAGACTTTATTGCCCTCCAAAGTCTATCCTTCGCAGTTGCACACAGCCGTCGACAGCGCCCTTACATGTGGCATGACACATGACTAGTGGCAAAGAAAGCCCACCCCGCAGTCTTTCTCACTGTAATCTGTTTTTGAACTGAGCATCCGTCTGAAAAAACCATCAATTTTTTCACACAGGGATATTGTACGGGTGAAACACATAGACACACATAGAGGAACACATAAAGGAACGTTTTACATTCCTATTGTGCACTTAAAAAATTATAACATTAATGAAGAAAATTGTAACGGGTACAAGGTGTGACGGGTGTTACACAAATAAATCAGCCTATATTTTAACGCAAGGTCTATTTTAAGGCACACGAACATTTTTCAAGTATTGTTTAATCCTACAACCTTACTTTTGTAAGGTCAATACAAAATAAAAGCTAGTATACCTCATGTAGGATGAACTTTTCTATACATTTTGTGACGGGCGTTACAGAAATACCTGCGTTACAATTTCATCAATAAAATGTTTACTACTTACCTGATCGCTTTCAATTTTTTTTCAACAAATAATAATGAGTCGCAGTATAGACAGCAAATGTTAATGGCGGCTAGTCAATGTGATTGACGTAAAAATCGTGTTGCTATTATAGTAAATTTTTTCCATACTAGACTTTGAAATCCGCTCACTCGGCTTGAACAAAATATTACGAAAATCGGCGAAAATATTATAGAAATTCTTTTATATAATGATAAATTAAAATATAAAGCCTATTAATTTTCTATTTAAGTATGCATATATGCAATTTATTTTTTATACTTTCTGGTATCGATTACTGCGGAATGGCCCTAAACCTTAACTATCGTTTTTGGAAATTTTTTTGACTCGATTTTGTGATTTTGGTATCCATCAATAGGGCTTAGCCGTCTCCTGAAAACTTTATGAGATTGGGGTGGTAGGATCCACCCCACCTCTTTACACCCTCTTTAAGTTTTAGCATATAAAAATCTATATAAAATAAATGGGAAGAGATAAAAAAATTTAATGGCACCATTATCTTTTATTCAGACCGGCGCAACTTTTGAGTCCGAAAGTCGGTTTCACCTCCAGCCCCACCAACCCCGTGGGTGGGGTTGACACATTAAATGAGTAAAATATGTCATGCGGGGTAATGTTAGAATCAGAATTTCATAACAAATACAATCACCCATATTACCCCCTGATCAATGACATAATCATTTTTTACTCCCAAGGGGGGGCCTTATCGTAGAAAAAATATTTTTTTGCATGTCATGTTCGGTGTCGATTTCCATATAATCGGGGATGCTGAGTTCAATGATGATGATAAAAATGGGGGCTGGACTCGGAAGAGTCCAAAAAGAGGTGGAGGTTGGTGGGTCGCTTGTTAAAAAATATCGAAATTATCGTCATAATAAACATTGGGGTCGGACTCATGGTAGTCCAATAATAGGTGGGGGTTGGGGGGGTCGGTTATACAAAATATCGAAATTATTATCGATTTTTACATAATCGAGGATGCTGAGTTCAATGGCGATGGTAAAAATGTAGACCAAACTCAGGGTAGTTCAATAAGGGGTGGGGGTTGGGGGTCTGGTCATGAATAGTACCAAAATTATCGTCATCATTATCAATTTTAACATAATCGAGGATGCTGCGGTCAATAATGATAATAAATATTTGGGCCGGACACAAGATAGTCCAATAATAGGCAGAGGAGGGGTGGAAGGGGGTTATTCGGTTATACAAAGTATCGAAATTATTGTCATTATTATCGATTTTTACATAATGGAGGATCTTGAGTTCAATGGCGATGGTAAAAATGTTGACCGGACTCAGGGTAGTTCAATAAGGGGTGGGGGTTGGGGGTCTGGTCATGAATAGTATCAAAATTATCGTCATCATTATTAATTTTAACATAATCGAGGATGATGCGTTCCATTATGATAATAAAAATTAGGGCCGGACTCAGGGTAGTCCAATAATATGTTGAGGTTGGGGGGTCGGTTATACAAAGTATCGAAATTATTGTCATTATTATCGATTTTTACATAATGGAGGATGTTGAGTTCAATGGTGATGGTAAAAATGTTGACGGGACTCAGGGTAGTTCAATAAAGGGTGAGGGTTGGGGGTCATAAATAGTATCCAAATTATCGTCATTATTTTGATTTTAACATAGTCAAAGATGCTGAATTCAATGGTGATGATAAAACTGGTGACCGGATTCAGAGTAGTTCAATAAGGGGTAGGGGTTGGGGTCTGGTCATGAATAGTATCAAAATTGTCGTTATTTGTGTTGATTTCAACACACTTGAGGACGCTGAATCCAACAGTTATGTTTAAATTGGGATTAAAAATAAAAAGGTGTCACTAAAGGGTGGGAGTTTGGGGCTGAATGCTGAAAATGTTCACATATATATTATGAGTATTGATTTTGGATAAATCAAGGGCACTGAATTCAATGGTGATGCTGAAACAAGTATTTGGGCTCTAGGGAAGAAATTAGAGGATAAGGGTTTTGGTCTAAAATTGGGATAATGTTCAAATATACATATTAAATATTGGTTTTTGCTGGATTCAGCGTCCTCAAGTATGTTGAAATCAATAATAATGACGATAATTTTGATACTGTTCATGACCAGACCCCCAACCCCCATCTCTTATTGAACTACCCAGAGTCCAGTCAACATTTTTACCATCACCATTGAACTCAGCATCCTCGATTATGTAAAAATCGATAATAATGACAATAATTTCGGTACTTTGTATAACCGACCCCACCCTCATGCCCCACCGATTATTGGACTACCTTGAGTCCGACCCCAATTTTTATTATGACGATAATTTCAATATTTTTTATAACCGACTCCCCAACCTCTACCCCATTTTGGACTACCCCGAGTCAACCTTTCCGGTAAACATCATTCAACTATATATTCATTACATTCAACGTTCTGCATAAGAAGATATCAATTATTTTTTACGACCTACGTAGAGATCATACTATGAATGATATTAATTGGTAATTTACATGGAATTATAAATAACTACAATTCATCATAAGTACTTTTCAACAGCTATTCAAAAATTGTTTGTCTAAATCTACACTTTTGACAAAAATATAGAGTTTCATCATCAACACAGGTGTCACATCTTTGCTGTAAAACACACAAATTAGGGATATGCTGTCTTAGTTGTATATCAGTATTTTTTTCCTGTCTTGTCTCTAAATCGTAGAATACATATATGCAGTTTTTAAAATGTTTCTGTTTTTTACCTTGCTGAATGAAGCAAAGATGATCCGAAGGTACATGTTGATGACAAATTTTACAAAAATATTCATCACAAAAATGTTGTCTTTCTGTTTTGTAAACTTGCAAACATTTTATACATTTTTTTTGTATCACAAAGGCTTTTTGCGTTAGATGATGATGAGGCTCGATGAAAATCAAAACATATTCCCCTCTAAATGTTCTATTACAGATATTGCAATTAACATTTAAACTCTTCTCTGGACATGATGTTGAATTACGGCAACATGGGCAAGTTTTTGGACATCTGTGTTCATTTTTGTGCCAATATGGAACGTGGCAACTTTCACAATAATATTCTGTACAAAAAGCAGCGATGAGTGATCCTATCACATTGTAATGAGGGAATAATTTATATCATCATAAAATTTTAACCACTGAAGTTCGAGAAAATAATGAACAATTAGAGTTTTAATCGGACTAAAAATCTTTAAAATTAAATATCTCATGAACGCGAATTAACGCCTCTTTGTAAATTTGATATATTTTAAAGTAAGATTAGAGCTATATTTAAAAAAAATAAAAGTTAAACTTTAATTGATTTTAAAATTTTTTGTTAACGAAAGTTGTTTGAAAAAATGAAGAAAAATTTCAGTCGTACTAAAAATCTTTAAAATTAAATATCTCAAGAACAAAAATTAACGCCTATGAGTTAATTTGATATATTTTAGAGTAAAAATAGAACTATTTTCAGAAAAAAAATGAATTTAATTCCAATTGATTTTCGACCCTAGCGCCATCTTTAAAAAAGATCTTTTAATATTTTTATTTAAAAATTAATAATAAAAAAAATTAATTAATTTTTTTTTAAAGGACTAACTAATCATCTATCAAACAAAAAAAGTTTAATGAAATCGGTACAGCCGTTCTTGAGCAATGTAATTTCAAAGTTACATCGGATTGGCAGAATTTTCTTTTTTCATGCATGTTGGAGTGCCGCCTATGCTCAAACTAAGCACTTTAAAAAAATTTAAAATAAGTTGTATTTTTTATTTTGTCCATACTACTGACATGTTAGTAGTTTCAGGAAAATCCAAAATGGTCAAGTTCAAATTTCGACTTTTTCACCTGCGTAGATCACGTTTTTCATCTATATACAGCTGTATGATCCACCAATATTTGCATTGGTCATACAATTTGTTTCAGTGAGGGACTCGAAGGAAGAAGCACAAATTCCAGGATAAAATTCAGTCGGGGTTCAAATATTATTTTTTTTTTATTATTTAGCATTATGTTTGATTTTTTGATATTTTTATAAATATATGTTAATTGAATTTGATCCGCTGTGGAATTTTTATTGATGCGTGTTGTGTACGTAAAGTGTTAGTGCGTGTGTCAGGATAGAAGCATTGAGGGATGTCAGAATTTTTGTCTTGACTCTAATAAGTGAGGATCATACTGAATATAGCTGTGCAAACTCAGTGCTCAGTGAATCCCAGCGCAGTTAAGATCATGTTGGTCACGCATCTTAAATAACTACATGAGTAGAATTGATCAAGAAATTGTTGATAAGTGTCACATGTGAGGGCACGCCACATGATGCTAACCACATTTTCAATTGTCCAAAGAAACCAACCAACCTGACGAAGGAAGACCTGTGGTACCGCCCTAGGGCAGTACCAGAGTTCCTGAATCTGGACTTGGATCCGGACGAATAGCATCGCATCTCGTCGCTACAACAACAGCATCAAACAAAACTTATCCCTCCATTCGTGATCCACAATCTTAGACATCCAGCATGACATCATAATTTAAGTAATTCAATTCATTTAATTTTTAAATAAATAATAAAATATCGAATCATATTTTTAAATCTAATTAAACCCAATCATTACATGTGTACTTTTCTTTCAAACAGATGACATCCGTATGGCAGATCCAACTGATTCTAGAATTCCGGGCCTGAACAAGCAGATAAATAAGCTAGTAATGGAACACAACGTAACAAATGGAAAGATTTAGTGAGTAAGTCAGACTTTGGCACAAATAAAAGTCTGTGGGAGGTGATTAAGGGTTTAACACATCCGCGTCAAACGGCTAACAACTGCATGTTCTCCTCCGATGATATCTCAACCGAAAACCATAAAAAATGCGCAACAAAATTCAACACACAGTTTACAGAAAAGCAAAGTAAACATGAAAAAGAAACTAGGCATCTCAGCCATCATGCTGAAACACATTGGACCCAAAGGGTTGAACTTTCTCACTACCATACTCAACACATCTCTAAATATGGTCCAGATACCAAATATCTGGAAAACGGTTAGAATAAGTCCCATTTTGAAACCTGGCAAGCCTGAAGAAAAGGGGAATCCTATAGACCGATCTCTATTCTCTCATCGGTTGTAAAATTCATAGAAGCACTGCTGTTACCTCGATAAACTAGATCTTGCAAATTAGCGTCACATCAACATGGCTTTAGGAAAGCACATAGTACAACCACCACTCTACAAAGAATACAAAACCAAATCAGCGATGGTCTAAACCAAAAACAATTCTGTTCTAGAACAATTTTAGATGCACTTGACCAGTCAAAAACTTTCGACACAGTGTCACACGCTGCACCAATGAACGACATACTCAACACTAATCTGCCAGGTTTAATAAAGCACTAGATGTGCAACTATCTAAGAGGCCACCAAACATAAGTTGAGCTTCGTAGCTCTAGATATAAGATGAGAGTGCTCAGACAAGGAGTTCCACGAGGTGGAGTTTTCTCACCTTCATTATTCAACCTTTACTCAAGTAGTTTGTCGGCCCCACCGGAAGGAATAACCACCACGTTATATGAAGACGACTGCATGGTGCTTGCCACAGGAAACAACCTGGAACAACTCACTAATGTCCTAAACACCTACCTTAACATCTTGAATGAATGGTTTAAAACCGACAATTGAAACTGTCCACTGAAAAGTTCACTTCCACCCTTTTCACCTCATGAACAAAGGAGGTAAATACAACACTTAACATCTGCATTGACAACATAAAAATTCCTGCAGTCAAAAATCCTAAACTACTGGGGGTAACATTCGATCCACTACTTAAATTCAATACTCAGGCTCAACAAGTGAACACACAAC
This sequence comes from Diogma glabrata, assembly GCA_963693315.1. NCBI lineage: Eukaryota > Metazoa > Arthropoda > Insecta > Diptera > Cylindrotomidae > Diogma > Diogma glabrata. The sequence continues at coordinate 10,333 of CAVNZG010000724.1, forward strand.
TTAAAAACAGGAATAACGCACTGAAAGCACTAGCGGGTAGTTTGTGGGGCAAGGATAAAAACACAATAATAACAACAAATAAAGCAATAGGAAGGCCGTTAATAAATTACACTGCTCCCATATGGACACCCCAAGTCCCTGACACCCACTGTAATAAGTTACAGATAACACAAAACGCAGACTTGCATACGACCACCGGATGTCATATGATGGCTCACCGAGATCACCTACACGAGCAATGTAACATATAGCCGGTCCGTGAACATAACAAAATGCTTACCAAACAATAGCTTTAGGTCTGTCATAAACAGCAACATCCCTGCAATGACAACTTATTCATGAAAACACCACCTAGAGACACAAAAGGACCACGAAATGCTTCCTATAGATGTTAAAAGCAATCAGGTCATCGGTAACATCGACGAGCCTACGTATAAGATGGGCTTAAGAAATATACACACCAAAGCCGTTGCAAACACAATAAGGAACTACGCCCCGAATCGAGTTCTTTATAGCAAGCCAGCACAAGTCGCTGCTATACAGGTAAAACTGCCACACAGCACCAGAACCATCCCAGCGCAGTTAAGATCATGTTGGTCATGCATCTTAAATAAGTACATGAGTAGAATTGATCAAGAAATTGTTGACAAGTGTCACATGTGACGGTACGCCACATGATGCTAACCACATTTTCAATTGTCCAAAGAAACCAACCAACCTGACGAAGGAAGACCTGTGGTACCGCCCTAGGGCAGCACCAGAGTTCCTGAATCTGGACTTGGATCCGGACGAATAGCATCGCATCTCGTCGCTACAACAACAGCATCAAACAAAACTTATCCTTCCATTCGTGATCCACAATCTTAGACATCCAGCATGACATCATAATTTAAGTAATTCAATTCATTTAATTTTTAAATAAATAATAAAATATCGAATCATATTTTTCAATACATTTCAAAAACCGATATAATTTATAATGAAATAATAAAAAGCTTACAATTATTATCGAAACAGAATAAATAAGCTTAATGTAATCGTTTTTATCACGAATTTTCTTCATTTCTTTTGTAATGCTATACATGTCCGTTTCTCATTCTCTTTTATGTTTTTATATTTATTTTAATAATAATATTATTTCTATGATAAGAATATAATAAAGAAATGTTTATGTATGTCATTGGTTTTGATTTTCTTTTTTTTTTTGTTTATGTTTATTTCAAAAAAGGATATTAGAAAACCGACAAAAAAAATAATCAAATAATAACAGATACAATCCAAATGGAAAATGAGAGTACGAAGTTTAAAATAAAAGTCACGCAATTTTATGATTTTTCATTTTTCTTGCTGTGATTTTATTTTATTTTTCTCTGTTAGCTTTTGTTTTGTTTTTGCTTATGAATTTTCATTCAATTAAATCGAAATGGAAATAAATTTGGTGTTTCGTAGAAAGACACAAAAAAATGAAAAATAAATTAAATGAAGATAAGGCTAAGTGGATTGATATTCTGGTGTCACAGAGGTTATATTTCCTTTTTTTTTTTAAATTATAAATTAGATTTTGATTTTGTTGAATTCATTTTGGTTTTATCATTTGAATTGCTGAATTATTAAATCAATTAATTTTAATTTCTTGAGTTGTTTTGTTTTTAATTGAAGCTTCAGTTCGATTCAGCATGACTGAAACCAAATGAAACCAAATTTTGAATCAAAATACATAAATAAGTACAATATTAAAAAATCTATATAAAAAAACGAACAATCTTTTTTTCATTTAAAACAAATTGATTTTTAACTTCACACTTTTTTAATCTTCAACCCAAAGTTTATAAAACAAAAATTGAAAACAAAAACATGACGCCAAAAACCTTTTTACCCATCAAAGTTTAATTGTTCACTTTGTTCTCGTTCAATTTCCACATTTTATTTTTGTCAATGCTACCAAAGATTCTTGAATTAATTTAAAATGGAACAAATAGAAAAAAAAATTCGAAAAATTGAAAAATAAAAAAAAGAAAATGAAATCCTAATTTTGAGAAGAATACACAAAAAAGAAAAAATTAGACAAATTGAAGGAAAAAAACTTTTCGTTCCAATTTTTTTTTTTGCGAAGCGTATAAAAGTACCTTAATGTACAATCCACTAAAACTAATTTCATTTTATTATTTTTTTTTCTCGTGAAAATAAGGGAAACTAAAGAAAGAAGAAGAAAATATTGTTTTTTCTTACTTGTGTTTTTGTTATGGATATATATCGTAAATGGAAAAATAACAAACTCAACAATTTTTTTTGGAAAATTGTAATAACGTTTTGCTGTTTTTGTTGCTTTAATATCGTTTAAAGTAATTTTTTAAGAGTAATTGAAACATGAAAGTGTTACAATATTTTTCTTAACATTTTGTACCAGATCGTAACAATAATAAAGTATTTTTATGGTGTCCTATTTTGAGTCTGGTTTATGTATTTACTTTAAAATGGAAAATCAATATGAAAATAGACAAACATTTTATTTCCTAAATCAAATTCTCACCGACAATAATTCCAAAATCGAATCATAAGAAAATTATCACAGAACAAATAATAAAATCTCCATATCTTTCTCATAAAACTTTTTGCCTCCATATAAAAAAAAAATCTAACCCTCTCTCCATCTTCCATAGAAACTATAAAAAAAATAAATGTTTATTATGAAAATATGATAATAAATTTAAGACATAAAACTTTTCTTATTTTTCATTTTCTTCAGTCATTTTCTTTTAAGGATAAACGTAAAATTACTACAAAGGCAAGATTTTCTTTTCTTATTTCCTTATTTTTCGGTTTTAATAGTTCATTAAAAAATATGTAAAAAAAAATGATCTTGTAAGAATTTTTTTTCCGACTCAACTAACATAGTCAAGAGAAGTAAAGATAAAGTGTTTTCATTTTGTTTATATTAAAGTTTTTTTTTTTGGTTGGGATGTTTTTCTTTGGTTTATGAAATTTAAATAAAATGAAAATGTATTAGAATCAATCAAAAATATAGGAAAAATGGTTTCTTTTCTTATATTTTACTGTTGACATAAGGAAGTAACATTAAGATTATAAAATGAGAAATGACGACGAATGAATTATTCATGTTTTTATTTTGATTAAATGTTTAAGTTATGCGGTGTAGAACGATGGTATAATTCCATTTTATTGAGGTAAACCATTAATGCTGTGGTACAAGAGACATTGAAAAACTGAAGTCAACTATGTATGCAACAGTTTCGTCAATTTAATTTTAATGTTTGCATAGAACTGTGTTTTTTTTTTGTAAATCTATATGGTAAAGAATAACAGAAATGCAAAAACAAGTCAAGTTTAGAAATAAAGTTACTATTTTAGTACGAGTAGAAATTTGAAATACATATATTTTAAAAAAAATTTTTGTTTGCTAAATACAAAATAAAAAATATGAAGGGGCTGAAATCTCACAGCTCTATGATATCAAGACTTCGGTTTTGGTAAAGGTTTTTATATAGTTTTCGGCATAAAACTTTTATGAGGACATGGTTTTTAGTTATCGGTAGCTATGTATATCATACATAAAACTCTTTGTAAAAGTACAATAATTTGATCTCTGTTTAGATATTTATTACATAAGTAACGCGAAACATTAATACGTTACCAGAAATTATAACAGATCATATATTAACATAATTGAGTGAAAAGATGATACATTCAGCAAACTACTCAAAAACATCTCCATTTAGCGTTTTGAGAAATATTACCAAATCAAAAATTCAGATTTCTTTCTTCCAAAAATTTTCCAAAAATTAAATAAAATCAAAAATTTAAACTTTTTTTCTAAATTCTAAAAATATTCCATAATTTATTACAAAATCAGAAAATTTAAATTTATTGAAAAAGTTTTAAAATATTGCAAAAATTATATAAAAATCAAAAAAGCAAACTTTTTTCAAAATTGTAAAAATGTTTCAAAAATTATAACAATATCAAATATTCAAACTTCTTTCAAGATTTTAAAAATATTCCAAAAATTCAAGCTTTTTCCAGAATTCTCAAAATATTGCAAAAATCAACAAACTTTATTCAAAATTTCAAAAATCATAATAAAATCAAAAGTTTAAACTTTTTCAAAATTCTAAAAATATACCAAAAATTCAAATTCAGACCCAAGTAACTTCAAAATTCTAAAACTGTTTCAAAAACTATAACAAAAAATCAAACTTTTTTTCAAAATTCTAAAAATATCGCAAAAATTATAACAAAATCAAAAGTTTGTTAACTTTTTCTGAATTTTACAAAAATATTCCAAAATTTTAATAAAATCAAAAATCTAAACTTTTTTTAAAATTCCAAAAATTATAACAAAATCAAATATTGAAACTTTTTTCAGAATTCTAAAAATATTGCAAAATACAAACTTTTTGCAAAATTCTAAAACTATTCCAAAAATTATAACAAAATCTAAATTGAAACTTTTTCCAAATCGAAAATTCGAAAACCTTTTTCCAAAATTCTAAAAATTATAACAAAGTCACAAATACAAACTGTTTTTCCGAGTTCCAAAAATATTCCATAAATTTTAATAGAATCAAAAATTTAAACTTTTCAAAACTTTTCTTTCTTTCTTTCAAAATTTCAAAAACTATTCCAAAAATCATGATTAAATCAAATATTGAAACTATTTTCAAAAATTCTAAATATATTGCAAAAATTATAACAAAATCTAATATACAAACTTTTATCAAAATTCCAAAAATATTTCAAAAATAAAAACAATAAATTATTTTTTTTTCAAACGACTTAATTTTTTTTCAAACGACCTAATCATCTATCAAACAAAAAAAAGTTTGATGAAATCGTTATAGCCGTTCTTGAGCAATTTAATTTCAAAGTTACATCGGAATGGCAGAACTTTCATTTTTCATGCATGTTGGGGTGCCTCCTATGCTCAAACTATGCACTTTAAAAAATTTTAAAATAAGTCGTATTTTTTATTTTGTCCATACTACTTATATGCCAAGTTTCAGGAAAATCAAAACTGGTCCAGTTCAAATTTCGACTTTTCACCTGCGTAGATCACGTTTTTCATCAATATGTAGTTTCAATTTTTGATATTGTTATAATTTTTGCAATATTTTTAGAATTTTGGAAAAAGTTTGAATTTATGGAATATTATTAGAATTTAGAAAAAGTTTAAACATTACATTTTATTCTAATTTTTGAATAATTTTAGATTTGAAAAAGTTACAAATTTTGATTTCGTTAAAATTTTTGCAATATTTTTAGAATTTTTGAAACAAGTGTTAATTTTTGATTTTGTAATAATTTTTAAATAATTTTTGGAACTTTGAAAGATATGAATTTGTGATATTGTAATATTTTCTCGAAACGCTAGATGGAGAGGTTTTTGAGTAGTTTGCTAAGTGTTTCATCTTTTCACGTGTTTCGTGTTAGTTTTGTAATAAATTTCTAAACAGAGATAAAAAAATACTTGTGCTTAAACAAAGAGTTATGTTTGATATACATCGCTGCCCAAAACTAAAAACTATGTCCTCATAAAAGTTTTTTGCCGAAAACTATATCAAAATCCTTAACCCAGACCGAAGTCGTGATATTTTGTTATTGAAATATATCAATTTTTCTCGATTTTCCTACAAGCTATCATTTTAAAAATTTTACGGGTATAAAATGTAATTGTCCACGCCTGCTGAAAACCAAAAAAATCTTAAAATCGTCCAATCTATATTTTATGGACATAGATAAGGAAATAGTAAAACAAAATTTTTTTTTAAGGCACCCCTATAAGCTATAGCGGCCAGCGTATCTTATAGGGGTGCCTTAAAAAAAATTTTGAGAGAGAAAAAAAATTTGGAGAATTTTGTCGAGAGAAAATGTATTGAAAAAAAACTATTTTGACCTTCACAAGTTGGGTGTCACATAAAAAGTTATGAATTTGTTTTTTTTGTCCGCCTCCAATGTGAATATTTATTTCTGTCGCCAAATCTTTTAAAATTTCATAAGCGCAACAAATTGCAAAAAATCCCGGCTAAAGGTAATGTTGTAAAGATTGAATGAAAACTGTAACAGTCAACTAGCTTATTATTTTAAATGATCTTTAGAAAGGTTTGAGAATAAAGATTTAAAAATAAAATATTTTTGACTTTGATAAGTTGGGTGTCATATCAAAGGCTTTTTTTCTAGCCAAAAAAAATTTTTTTTGGTAATTTTCAAAAGCATAGTTTCTCAGTTTTTGAATTATTTCCGAAAGTGTGAAATTTTTTTTCGGTCTCCCTCTTATCATCGAACATTACAAAATAAATTTTTTTAAAAAATTCACGGTTGCATTGTGCATAAGAAAAAGGAAATTTTTTTAAATCGTCATAATTTCAAATATTTTTTAGTTGGGGCTTAGAATATAAATTTTGAAACAAAAAATATTTTGAATCTTGACAAGAAAGGTGATTTTTTTTTGTAGTTTTTTACAATTTTTATTGTAATTTCCGGGACCACAGTTTTCGACTTATTTTTAAAAATGTGAAAATTTTTTCCTGTCCTCTCCCTCGTATCTTCGAACATTACAGAAGCGAAAAATTGAAAAAATTCACGTTTATCATTTAAAATGTGAGAAGAAAACTTTGAAAAAATAGTACATTATATAACAAGGTTTAGAAGTAGGCTATTATTGACCGAGAACTTTTAGATCCTGAGGCGCGTAGCGCCGAGGGATATAATGTTCGAGTTCTATATTAGTCTTCTCAACCGAGATATATATAGAATTTTTTAACTACTAACACTAATTATCATATTTGCTTTCATTAGATTTTTATATAAGTCATTTTCCATTTCATTTTTTAAATATCTTAAAATATCAAGTAGCCTAAAAGTTTAATTTCATACAAATAAAACGAAACAAAGCAATGCAATTATTATTTGTTTGTGTTTTTTTTGTTCATTTCAATTAAAAAATATGGAGGGGCTGAAATCTCAAGCTCTGAGATATCAAGACTTCGGTCTGGGTTAAGGATTTTGATATAGTTTTCGGCAACAAAACTTTTATGAGGACATGGTTTTTAGTTTTGGGCAGCGATGAATATCAAACATAACTCTTTGTTAAAGTACAAGTATTCAGAGATAGATTCTGTTTAAAAATTTATTACAAAACTAACACGAAACATCAATACGTTGCCGGATAATTGTAATCAAAATTCCAAAAATATTGTTAAATTAAATAAAATCAAACTTTTTCAAAATTCCAAAAATATTCTAAAAATTAGAATGAAATCAAATATTTAAACTTTTTCTAAATTCTGATGATATGCCAAAAATTCTTAAAAATTCGAACTTTTCCAAAATTCTAAAAATATTGCAAAAATTATTACAAAATCAAAAATTAAAACTTTTTTCAAAATTCCAAAAATTATAACAATATCAAAAATTAAAAATTTTTCAAAATTCTAAAAATATTTCAAAAATTCTTACAAAATCAAAAATTAAAACTTTTGCCGAAATTCTAAAAATATTGCAAAAATTATTACAAAATCAAAAATACAAACTTTTTCAAAATTCCAAAAATATTTCAAAAACTACAACAAATTCAAAAATTTCCATGTCCAATTTCATTTTAAATTACATTTACGTCATAAAAACAGCTACATTTTTTTTCCCAAAAAATTGGCTAAATATATAAATGAAATCATTTTTTGACACACTTGACATTATATTTTGACAAACTTATAATGCCATAATTCTCTATAATAATAATAAAATATCATGTCATACGAACTATTAATTTTATTTTTTTCTAAAAAAATTGGGTAAAAAATAAATAAAAACCTTTCTTTTGACACACTTGACAACATTTTTTGACAAACTTATACTGCCATAATTCTCAATAATAATAATAAAATTTCATTTCAAACAAACAATTTATTTTTTTTCCAAAAAATTGGGTAAAAAGCTAAATAAAAATCTTTTGACACACTTGACAACATTTTGTTGACAAACTTATAATGCCATAATTCTCAATAATAATAATAAAATTTCATTTTAAACAAACAATTTTATTTCCAAAAAATTGGGAAAAAAAAAATAAAAATCTTTCTTTTGACACACTTGACAACACTTTTTTGACAAACTTATAATGCCATAATTCTCAATAATAATAATAAAACTTCATTTCAAACAAACAATTAATTTTATAATTTTTTTCCAAAAAATTAGGTAAAAAAATAAATAAAAATCTTTCTTTTGACACACTTGACAACTTTTTTTGACAAACTTATAATGCAATAATCTAGTTTTTGATCTCACATACCAATCCCGACCATCAAGATTTCTCCAAATT
>CAVNZG010000725.1:10000-12500 GCA_963693315.1 Diogma glabrata
TAACTTAAACTTATTACAACAATACTCCGAAAAGTATAGAGAATAGAGGAATAAGCACATATAGAGTTTCAACACCATAACCCTGCCGGCATCTAGTTAAGAAATTTGAGTCTCGTTCGTTATCGGAATTAACCAGACAAATCACTCCACGAACTAAGAACGGCCATGCACCACCACCCATAGATTCGAGAAAGAGCTATTAATCTGTCTTACTCGTTTATGTTCGGACCTGGTAAGTTTTCCCGTGTTGAGTCAAATTAAGCCGCAGGCTCCACTCCTGGTGGTGCCCTTCCGTCAATTCCTTTAAGTTTCAACTTTGCAACCATACTTCCCCCGGAGCCCAAAAGCTTTGGTTTCCCGAAGAGCTACTGAAAGAGCCATAGGAGTAGCTACATCCAATTGCTAGCTGGCATCGTTTATGGTTAGAACTAGGGCGGTATCTGATCGCCTTCGAACCTCTAACTTTCGTTCTTGATTAATGAAAACATCTTTGGCAAATGCTTTCGCTTATGTTAGTCTTACGACGGTCCACGAATTTCACCTCTCGCACCGTAATACTAATGCCCCCAACTGCTTCTATTAATCATTACGTCTTGATCTAAAAACCAATTGAAAATAGAACAGACGTCCTATTCCATTATTCCATGCACAGAACATATAGGCACAAATGGCCTGCTTTAAGCACTCTAATTTGTTCAAAGTAATTGTACTGTTCTACAACAGCACTCGATTAAGAGCACTGAAACAGATTTACACGTGAATAAACCTCTAATTCAAAGAATTTTCAGCTTATATCACTCCAGTAATACGTCATAGCATCAAAGTATTGTACTAACCCAGTTATGGTGTACTACCTGTGCTTGACACAAGTTCAACTACGAACGTTTTAACCGCAACAACTTTAATATACGCTATTGGAGCTGGAATTACCGCGGCTGCTGGCACCAGACTTGCCCTCCAATTGTTCCTTGTTAAAGGATTTAAAGTGTACTCATTCCAATTACAGGGCCTCGGATTGAGTCCTGTATTGTTATTTTTCGTCACTACCTCCCCGTGCCGGGATTGGGTAATTTACGCGCCTGCTGCCTTCCTTAGATGTGGTAGCCGTTTCTCAGGCTCCCTCTCCGGAATCGAACCCTGATTCCCCGTTACCCGTTGCAACCATGGTAGTCCTAGATACTACCATCAATAGTTGATAGGGCAGACATTTGAAAGATCCATCGCCGGTACAAGACCATGCGATCAACGTGTTATTCAGATTCATATTAAAAACGATACAGTATACAAGTATACCTAATGTATCGATTGATTTTAATCTAATAAAAGCACACGTTCCTTGCGGATCGTGATCTGTTGCATGTATTAGCTCTAGAATTACCACAGTTATCCATGTAATTATGAATACGATCTAATAAACCATAACTGATATACTGAGCCTTCTGCGGTTTGACCTTACAAGGGTGTGTACTTAGACATGCATGGCTTAATCTTTGAGACAAGCATATAACTACTGGCAGGATCAACCAGAATTCTATTTATATTTATAAATATTTGTGTTTCAATTATTAGTGAAATTGCTTTCCACTTATATAACTTTATTACTTGGAACGATTACCTTTCCAATAATAAACTATATTCGGTTCTATTTTTGTTCTATTATATATAAGAATTTTGTTTTCTTTTATTTTATTCAATAAACATGCCCCATCATGTATAACATAATAAATGTCTTTACAAGTATATTCAATAATCCAAACAATGAATTACATTCAATACATAAATATAAAACTTATTTTATATTTTTTCTTTTGATCGACTACTCTCATATAATACTTTTTATGTCCTAAAGTAGTGTAAAATACTCAAAAAATAAAATCACATCTTATTAAAACAATATAAAATTACAAAAGACTACCTTCGACTTCACATAAAACTTAAAATATGTAAGGAAAATTTTAAAAAATAGCTCATAACTTCTTCTAGGTCATTCCTAGAGTAGTTAAATGTATGAGATGGTATTATTGATTTTTTATTTCCAACATTTCTTCCGAACATACTTAACCCCTATCTGCCTCCCTTCTGAGGGTTTTCATACAAAAAAAACAAAAAATTAAAAAAAAAATGTTAAAATATATTTCATAGCTTCCTCGGTGTGATCACTGGAGGAGTAAAACGTATGACTAGGTCCTATTGGTTTTTAATTTCCGCTATTTCCTCCAAACATACCAATCTTCTATCTCCCTCCCTTCTGGAGGTCTCCATACAAAAGTGGATATATTAATTTTTTATCTAAATTCGGTGTGACTGCCCCAAAGTGACTTATAGATGAGGCAAATGTATGACAAGGTCCTAATATTTTTTTAATCGTAATATTTCACCCTAAGTCTTCCACACCCCAACTGCAACCCTTAGGGGGGCTCCCATACAAAAAACTCAAAATATGAATAAAAATTTTAAAAAATAATTCATAGCTCCACCGTGATGACTTTTAGAGGGGTCA
>CAVNZG010000725.1:30000-33335 GCA_963693315.1 Diogma glabrata
AAAATGAAAATTACCATTGAAAATGCGCTCAGCATTGCTGAATAAGTAAATTCGTGCTATTTTCAATATAAAATTGAATAAAATTTATAGCTATATGAAAAAAAAATAATGAATAACTCTTAACGGGGGATCACTAGGCTCATGGGTCGATGAAGAACGCAGCAAACTGCGTGAAGTTATGTGAACTGCAGGACACATGAACATCAACATTTTGAACGCATATTGCGGTCCATGCTCAAGTATAAATATATAACATATATATGCTGCTGGACCACATATGGTTGAGGGTCGTTTATATAAGCTAAATAAACTGTTTTTAATTTAAAACTAATGCTGTTTTATGGTTATAATACTATAATTCAGGAATAATAATAATAATATGATGTACAATGATGTATTTTTATATTATTTATAATAAAATGTTTATTATATATAAATTATAAAATGTGCTTTTTGTTCAACATCAGTCATTATTTTATTTTAAATATTGAGAATGTGAACTATTTCGTTTTGTAATGATATATTATATATAATAACATTAAAAATTTTATTGCGACCTCAATTCATGTGTGATTACCTCCTGAATTTAAGCATATTAATTAGGAGAGGAAAAGAAATTAACTAAGATTCCTTGAGTAGCGGCGAGCGAAATAGGAAAAGTTCAGCATTAAGTCCTTTTATCTATAATGGATAAATTGGTCATTCAATGTGCTGGAGTATCTTTTATCTTATACATTCAATTTTACGTCCAAGTCCATCTTGAATGGGGCTATTTACCCATAGAGGGTGCCAGGCCCGTAGCGACTATTATTGTGTATAAGAAGATATCTCCTTAGAGTCGTGTTGCTTGATAGTGCAGCACTAAGTGGGTGGTAAACTCCATCTAAAACTAAATATAACCATGAGACCGATAGCGAACAAGTACCGTGAGGGAAAGTTGAAAAGCACTCTGAATAGAGAGTTAAAAAGTACGTGAAACCGTTAAGGGGTTAAGCCCAATGAACTCAAATAACTGAATGAAGAAATTCACTGGAATCAAATATTAAATAATATTTAATTATTGATACCATGCACTTTTTTTCATGTAAGACGTTGCGATATGTTAGTTATATATTATTTATTATTATATAAATAGTTATTTGTCTATGGTTTAAACAGAAGCTCAATTCTTGTTTTCTTGTAAAACTTTGTGATTGATCTGTTATATATCCTGACAATATGCTGATATATTTAATAGAACATGCTATCACTTTATGTGAAGCGTAGTACGCCACGATTTATTTTATAAATGCAGTAAAAGTATATGTTCCGATCAAGCAATGATAAAGATTTGAGATACCTTTGGGACCCGTCTTGAAACACGGACCAAGAAGTCTAGTATGTATGCAAGTCATTGGGTATTAAAACCTACAGACTAAATTAACGTAACTAATATTTAGGACTACGTGTTATTTTTTTAAATAGCACCTCAGTCCTTGGGCGTTTTTATCAACTCATATTTGTTTTTTAAATATTTATGAGTAAAAGCGTACCATGGGCATACATACTGTGACCCGAAAGATGGTGAACTATACCTGATCAGGTCGAAGTCAGGGGAAACCCTGATGGAGGATCGTAGCAGTTCTGACGTGCAAATCGATTGTCAGAATTGGGTATAGGGGCGAAAGACCAATCGAACCATCTAGTAGCTGGTTCCCTCCGAAGTTTCCCTCAGGATAGCTGGTGCATATACATATTTGGAGAAATAGTCTTATCTGGTAAAGCGAATGATTAGAGGAATTGGGGCCGAAACGACCTCAACCTATTCTCAAACTTTAAATGGGTAAGATCCTCGACTTTCTTGATTGAAGTCAATGAGGTCTTTGGAAAAATGATATATTGTGCCCAGTGGGCCACTTTTGGTAAGCAGAACTGGCGCTGTGGGATGAACCAAACGTTATGTTACGGCGCCAAAATTAATGACTCATACAGATACCATGAAAGGTGTTGCTTGCTTAAGACAGCAGGACGGTGGACATGGAAGTTGTAATCCGCTAAGGAGTGTGTAACAACTCACCTGCCGAAGCAACTAGCCCTTAAAATGGATGGCGCTCAAGTCATATGCCTATACATAACCGCTAAAGCATTCTTTTTAATATTTAATTATATCGAAAATTAAGCTGTAGTGAGTAGGAGGGTACAATGATGTGCGTCGAAGTGTTTGGCGTGAGCCTGCATGAAGCCATCATTGGCACAGATCTTGGTGGTAGTAGCAAATAATCGAATGAGATCTTGGAGGACTGATGTGGAGAAGGGTTTCGTGTGAACAGTGTTTGATCACGAGTTAGTCGGTCCTAAGCTCTAAGCGAAAGCTGTCATAAACAAGAGTTTGTATATAGAAATTGTAATATATGTGTATATTCTTAATTTGGGAGCGAAAGGGAATACGGTTCCAATTCCGTAACCTGTTGGGTATACGCTTTAAAGATTGGATATTAACATGTAATGATGAATATTCATCCTGGTAACAGGAACTCCCATAGAGACGCCGTCGGGAGATACCGAAAGAGTTTTCTTTTCTGTTTTATAGACATATAACCATGGAAGTCTTTCGAAGAGAGATATGGTTAAAAGTCTAGAAGAGCATGACATTTACTGTTGTGTCGGTATTTTCCCCTCGGACCTTGAAAATCTATGGAAGGGCTACGCAAATTCCCAACAGACCGTACCGATATCCGCAGCTGGTCTCCAAGATGAAGAGTCTCTAGTCGATAGAATAATGTAGGTAAGGGAAGTCGGCAAATTAGATCCGTAACTTCGGGATAAGGATTGGCTCTGAAGATTGAGATGGCTCGGGCTTGATTGGGATGTAATATTAAGACTAATAGTATTTTTTCGTCTGAGTAAAGTTGTTCTTTATCATGAAGTTCATCGATCTCGGAATTGATTAAGTACGCCTAGTTGCCATTACGGAACTTTCTTGCTATTATATAGATTATGTATGAAAATATGTAGTCTGAAACGACCATCATTTAACAATTAATTCAGAACTGGCACGGACCAGGGGAATCCGACTGTCTAATTAAAACAAAGCATTGTGATGGCCCTAGCGGGTGATGACACAATGTGATTTCTGCCCAGTGCTCTGAATGTCAACGTGAAGAAATTCAAGCAAGCGCGGGTAAACGGCGGGAGTAACTATGACTCTCTTAAGGTAGCCAAATGCCTCGTCATCTAATTAGTGACGCGCATGAATGGATTAACGAGATTCCCACTGTCCCTATCTACTATCTAGCGAAACCACAGCCAAGGGAACGGGCTTGGAATAATTAGCGGGGAAAGAAGACCCTGTTGAG
>CAVNZG010000726.1:0-63284 GCA_963693315.1 Diogma glabrata
AAGGCAATCAAATACGAAGACTGAAGAAGAATCAAATTAACAGGGAACCTTTATCAACTGATGAATTAGAAAATTCTAGAGCGATACTATTGCAGTGGATTCAAAAAAATGCATTTAAAGATGACTATCACCTTCTTGTTCAGAAGAAGAACATACCATCATCTAGTAAATTACTGTCACTTTCTCCTTTTCTTGATGAAAATAATTTATTGCGAGTTGGTGGACGTATTGAGCATTCATTGGCACCATTTGAAACAAAGCATCCAATAATTTTACCGGCTTCGCATCCAATAACTAAACTTATTATTGAGGAACAACACATCAAAAACCTCCACGCAGGAGCAACTCACCTAAATAATCTACTGAAACAAAAATATTGGATCATCAAAAGCAGAGATTCTATTCGAAAAATAATACACAATTGTATTATATGTATACGACATAGACAAAACACAGCTGATCAAATAATGGGTGATTTACCCAGAGCTAGAGTCACATATGAAAGACCTTTTTTGAGAACAGGTGTTGATTACGCAGGTCCTATAACAATAAGATTGGAAAAAGGTCGTGGAAGAAAAACATATAAAGCATATATTGCTATATTCGTCTGTCTCAGTATCAAAGCTGTTCATATTGAACTTGTTAATGATTTGACAACTGAATCATATCTTGGTGCTCTGCAAAGATTTGTGTCCAGAAGAGGTGTCTGCAAGGACATTTTTAGTGATAATGGCACCAACTTCATTGGAGCAAACCGGCAATTGACGGACTTACATAAATTTTTAAAAGAAAATATTAATTATATCTCAAATTCTCTTTTAATAGAACAAATAAATTGGCATTTCATACCACCTTCAGCACCACACATGGGTGGACTTTGGGAGGCAGCGGTAAAGTCTACGAAATATCATTTATACAGAGTCATTGGTCAACATATTCTTACATACGAGGAAATGAATACGCTTCTAACAAGGATTGAAGCAATACTAAATTCTCGTCCACTTTGTAGAGGTTCAGCTGACGATATTGATGTTCTTACTCCTGCACATTTTTTACTAGGTCATGATAATGTTACATTACCAGAAGCAGATTTGTCTCATATCAATGAAAACCGTTTATCACGTTGGCAGTTGGTACAACATATCTCTCAATATTTCTGGAAGCGATGGCATCAAGAATACTTGGTAGCATTACAACAGCGTAGCAAATGGCAGTTACAAAGAAAGAACATTGAAGTAAATGACATCACAATTATAAAAGATAACAACTTACCACCTTACAAATGGCTACTTGGAAAAGTAATTGCAACACATCCAGGAACAGATGAATTAGTACGAGTCGTCACAATTCGAGCAAAGAATGGGATATCGAAGCGTCCAATTCATGAGCTTTGTGTTTTACCAGCCTAAATAGTTACTAACAGTCAGTGAATCCCATGCGAGATTCAGGTCAAATTATTCAACTTTTATAAGTATTCAACGTTGCTGATTACCAGATTGATTAACGTTTCTACTTAACAATTTTATTTTACATTTATAAATTATTCAACACTGCTGACTGCCAGTTTGATTACGTTTCTACCTAACATTTTATTTAACATCTACAACTTAATCACGTTGCTGATTACATTTTTAAATTATTCAACATTGCTGATTACCAGATTGATTAACGTTTCTGCTTACCAATTTTATTTTACAACACTGCTGATTGCCATTTGGATTACGTTTCTATTTAACAATTACGAATTAATCAACGTTGCTGATTACCAAGTTTATATAACGTTTCTACTTATCATTTTTGATTCAGCAAAATTATACATCGATTGCAAGGTTATATAACGTTTATACTTATCATTTTTGATTCACCAAAACTATCCATCAATTGCAAGTTTATAGAACGTTTCTACCTAACAGTTTGGTACAACGTTCTTACGTGCAACTTTGATCAACGTTCGTGATATACAAAGTATTTTTGAGAGATTTCAAACCTGAACAACGTGCGGATGGAGGGCTGATGGAATCAGAATAGGAGGACGGGGTTTAATCATGGGGTGAGTAAATTTATTTTATTACTTTAGTCATAATGATAAAGGGGTGTGAATGTGAGTGTGTGTGTGTGTGTGGGCGTATGTGAGTGAACGTGGGGGTTGGACGTGTTGATCGTGGGTCTTTCGCAACAGGGGTCGCCAGAGTCTCCATTTTTCCACTTGTATTTCTTTCCATTTCTGAATATTTTCGTTAATAGCGTACATTTCTGTATTTGTGCTGAAGTAGCAGGGTTTCTTTATCGTTCCCAAGGGCTGCAGCTAGCTTGGGGCAAGAAAATCAATCTCGCTAGGTACGCTTCCTGCTATGTCCTTCTCATTGGTTCGCCAATGAGAAAGCGCTTCATTACAATATATATATATATATATATATATATATATATATATATATATATATATATATATATATATATATATATATATATATATATATATATATATATATATATATATATATATATATATATATATATATATATATATATATATATATATATATATATATATATATATGAGCAATTTCACGAAGATTCAACAACGCTTTGACTTGACCCCTTTTAATTTTGATTATTTTTTGTTTATAGATAGTCTTTGATAAATAAAAAATACAAGTTCTCTTAGAATTTTTTTTTTCGACCAGGGGTCTTCACAGGGTGCCCCTCAATTTTTGTTATTTTGTGATGTGAGTGCTTTTTGACGAGCGATTGTAGAAAAACTACTGAATCGATTTTCATAAATGATATGTCGTTGAATAGGTATTAGAACAAAGCTTTTAAAAATGTACACTGTTAATTTTTTGAAATAATTTTTAACGGTGTAACATAAGAAAAAAACGGTGTAATTGAAAAAAAGATGGCACAGCCTTTTTTTTTTTTTTTTTTTTAAACTAAATTGAAGCTTATTTTATATCTAACAACTTGTGAAAGTTAAGGACTAGCATGATTTTTTGTTTTAGAGATAAAATTCGTTGTGCATATGACTGTCGGGAATCAGTTTTTTTTGTTCTGAAGGAAAATTATAAAAATGGCGATTTTTAGATTCAGATTTTTTTTTTATGTTAAATATCAAATATTTTATTATTAAATGAACTTTCTAAAAAGCAATTTCAGTCAAGTTCAGCAAAATTTTGCGACATTTTGACTCGACCCTTTTTAATTTGGTTTATTTTGGTCTATATTTAAAAAAATTCTACTTGAAAATTCTTCTACTCGAATATACTATAAAAAACAAACGAACGTACTCAATTTTATTTCCAATTCTAACGAACAGATGTCGTTACTAATTTTTGCTGAATCTTTGGTCTTACACGATTTTGATTTTCATTAGAAGATGCAAAAAAACAAAAAAATCACATTTTTGGATTGAATGAGTTTTTCGATGATAAAAGTTTGATTTAAATAAAAATTCATTCCGGTCTTGATTTTTCAAAAGATGACATCTAGTCAAAGTTTGTTCATGCAATCATGTTTAGAAAAAAATAAGTTCATTGATAATTATATCAAAAACAAATTTTTGTAATGTTATATTTAAACACAAAAATGTTTTATGAAAGTTTGAATAGTGTGTTTTTAATTATAAGTGTCTGGAATTAAAAATAAAATAATAAATTGATACATATCAAAGATTACGTTTGATTTATTCTAAATGTGAGGATCAAATGCATATATTACACACAAATGAACATTTTAATATATTTACAAATAATTTAATGAGAAAAGGTAAACAAGCTATAAAACTATTTAAGGAAGGTAAAGAAAAGATGTTTGATGAAAATTCTCACTATCGAAGGAATTTAACAAAATTAAGTCTGGTTTTTTTGCACATATGTTAAGTGAATTAAAAGCTATATTTCCAAATGGATTTTTTGCTGGTGATCAATTTCGTATAACAAAATCAGATGCTGCTGAGTTTTGGAAATTAAACTTTGGAAATATGAAACTATACTGGAAGTGAAAGGGGTCCACCAATCAACAGTTAATTTAAGGTATTTTGGAGTCTAGATATATTAATTTTTGTTTAATTATTTTTTCCTTTGGAATGTTAGGATAAAGCTAACAAATAATAAGAGATTCCCAAATTTAAGATTCGTGCAGGGACAATCCGTATCCCGGGAGTAATCTCCTTTGTTTTATTTTGTTTTGATACTATTGGTATAAAAGTCCAAGCCACAACTTAACAACAATATATATATATATATATATATATATATATATATATATATATATATATATATATATATATATATATATATATATATATATATATATATATATATATATATATATATATATATATATATATATATATATATATATATATATATATATATATATATATATATATATATATATATATATATCTTCACTGATTTCTTCATAGAGAAACGCTGTTTTCACATCGAATTTAATCACCTTATCATTTCTGCTTACTGCTACTTCAAATATCGTTCGCAATGCACTTATGTTGGTTGCTGGGCTGAAGGTTTCCTCATAATTTATTCCATATTCCTGTTCAAATCCACGTATAACTACTCTTGCTTTGTATCTTCCTTCGTCTTTAATTTTAAACACCTATTTGCTACTGAGAACTTTGATACCATTCACATCATTTGCACTGACGTAAGACCATGTATTATTTTTCTGTAATGATTCAATTTCTTTCTGGACTGCTTTTTTCCATTTGTTTGAATCTAAACTACTAAGAGCTTCTTCATAAGACAAAATCTTCCAGTTTAGATGGAACTTTTCTATTTCTTTGAGGACGTTCGTTAACTTCTATTGGATCTGCATTTGAATTAGTTATCCTATTATCTAGTTGTAACAATTTTTCCAGTGATTCAAAACTATTAATACATTCATCGAAAGCATTTTCATTTGCCCCATCGTTTTCAAATTCTCCGTGACTATCGACATTTTCAATGTTGTTTATATGTACATTTTTACTATCAGCACTGTGATCATTGTCTATATCAGGAATGTAACCACTTATACTTGGTGAACTTTTATCACTTGAATCATCAAATACTACATCTCGAGATATTATTATCTTCTGATTTTCTTCATCAAATAACCGATAACCGTTTGGTACATAACCTACCATTATGCATGTTCTGCTACGAACATCTAATTTTCTACGATACCCCAAAATTTTTGCATATGCTTTTATTCCAAAAATTTGCAAGTTTGATATATTTAGCACGGCATTGAACCACTTTTCGGCTGGTGTACTATCTAGATTTCGTGTGGGACTACGATTAATTATATATGCAGCAGTCTGTATTGTTGAAATATTTGTTAAAGTAATTTTAATGTAAACACATCTTTAAAGTATTGTAATAGATCTATAGGTTTAGCTTTATTACTTTTTGTATAGATCTATAGGTTTAGTTTTTTTGACAGTCTCTAATTACAAAAAACGTGTTACAAATA
Organism: Diogma glabrata; assembly: GCA_963693315.1. NCBI lineage: Eukaryota > Metazoa > Arthropoda > Insecta > Diptera > Cylindrotomidae > Diogma > Diogma glabrata. The sequence continues at coordinate 5,473 of CAVNZG010000726.1, forward strand.
AGTATTTGTTCTGAATTATATTTTGTTCTAAATAAATAATAATTAAACAATTAATTCTACTGTGTAACAATTTCAATCTTTTTACAGGTTATGGGCCCAGACACAAAGAATTTGTGAAGTTGTTTAAATTTATTGTTCCAAAAATCTATAAGGGATATATTATAAATTTTGGTGTGCATGTGATTGCAATTTTGAAACAAAATGGAGAATTCAACATTTATAAAAATTCCATTGTTTGATGGATCTAATTTCAGCAACTGGAAATACCGTATTGGAATTTTATTGGATGAACGTGGTTTAAGACAATACATCGAAAAACCACTTGCTGATGTTGTAGCCAGTTTGGAAGTTGCCGATCGAAACAAAAAGGTATTGGAGGAAAAGAAATGTATTTCTATTCTAGTGCAAACAATACATGACAGCCAATTAGAATACATAAAAGACAAAACAACTGCCAAAGATATGTTTGACACATTGGCTGGAATTTTCGAAAGAAAAAGCATTGCGAGTCAACTCTATTTACGAAAGAAATTACTTTCGTTGAAATACAATGAAAATGAAAACATCATCGATCATTTTTTATTGTTTGACACGACGATTCGTGAGTTGAAGGCAACGGGTGCCAAATTAGAAGAGTTGGATATAGTTGTAAACTTACTATTAACTCTACCAAGAAGTTATGATAGCCTTGTAACGGCGTTGGAAACAATGGATCAAGGCAATTTAACAATTGAGTTTGTTCAAACAAGACTAATTGATGAACACAATAAGAGAAGAGGTTTGAATGCTGTTGGAAATAAGCTGTCAGGTAAGTCCAGTGCAATGAATGTTAATATTACTTGTTTTAGATGTGGTCAAAAGGGACACATTAAATCCCAATGTTTTTCTAAGAAAAAGAAAAAAGTAAAAACAAAATCTAATTTCAATAAAGAAAAATCATCATCTGAAACAAAAGAAGTAATAAAAAATAAATGTGCACAATTATCATTGAGTGCGCATATAATTTCAACATATGACAAAAACACTGATAGTGCGTGTACAAGTTTTAACATGTCTGCAACATGTGATGAAATGCAAATAAAGTTTGTATTAGATTCTGGTGCAACACAGCACATGGTAAATAGCAGTAAATATTTTTGCAATTTGAATAATATTGAAGATATTAATATAAACGTAGCAAAACGCGATCAAATGTTAATTGCTAAACAAGAAGGTGATATTGAAGTAAAAATATTTCATGATGGTAGCTCATCAACAAAAACAATTAAAAACGTTTTATTTGTCAAGGATCTTCAATGCAATTTACTATCAATCAGCTGTTTAACACAAAAGGGTTATCAAATTAAATTTGATGGTAATTTTGCATACATTTCAATGGATGGAACAATCGCATTTATTGCAAAATTGATTAATCGTTTGTATGAAGCTGTATTTTACGTTGACAAAAATTGTTTTGCTGGAATTTCATTGCATGGTAGTAAAAGCTCACAGTTATTATGGCATTGTAGGCTGGCACATTTGAATACGAATGACATGGATAAGCTAGTTAATCAAAATATGGTAAATGGCTTATCAAAGATGAACTCGGATTTGGTTTTTTGTGAGCAATGTGTTTATGGAAAACAAACACGTCAACCTTTTCCAGTGAATAAAAATCAAAGATCACAACGTGTTCTTGAGGTGATTCATTCAGATGTATGTTATATGCCAGACAAGGCATATGATGGCTCAAATTATGTTGTTACCTTTACTGACGACTATTCGAGAGCATCACAAATATATTGTGTTAAAAATAAAAGTGACGCATTCGAAAAATTTAAGGAGTATGTGGCAGCTGGTGAGGCTTTACATAGTTGCAAAGTAGCAAAATTGAAAGTTGAAAATGGAGGAGAATATATATCAAAGGAGTTTATGATGTTCTGTAAATCAAAAGGTATTGAGATAGTATTCAATGTTCCATATAATCCTGAAATGAATTCAACTGCTGAGGTTAAATCGCACTCTCATTGAAAAGGCATTGCCAATGTTATTATCAAGTGGGTTGGAAATAAAATTTTAGAATGAAGCAATGTTAACTGCGAATTATATAAAAAACAGAAGTCCAACCAGTGCTTATGGTGATCGATTTAAGAACAAAACACAAGCTGAATTATGGTTTGGTACAAAACCAGATTTATCACATCTACGTATTTTTGGTTCAGTGTGTTATAATTTTGTTCCAGCCAATCATCGAACAAAATTGGAATCAAAATCATCAAAATGTATAATGATGGGATATGCCAATTCAACTGGTACATATCGTCTGTGGGATATCGTAAGAAATAAGTTGGTCACTGGTCGACATGTTGTTTTTAATGAAAATGCAATCTTAAATCAAATAAGAATGATAGAAATGAGAGATTCAGAGGCGGTTGAGGGCGACAATGTTAAGAATGAAAACGATACCTTAGCAGATGTAACATTGAATGAACATTTAATAAATGCTAAATCATCGCTGACTAACGATATCGAGTTAGATGATATCGTTGATGTGAACTCTAATGTCAACGATGCTAATATGGATTGCATAAGAAATATAAATAATGATGTTTCACGACAGGGCAATCGAATTCGAAAGGCACCAGATAGATATGGAAGTTGGGAAATGGATGCACATTATGCATTATCTGCTCAACAATTTGTAGAAAATGATCCACTCACAATATCAGAAGCAGAACAACGCTGTGATTGGAATAAATGGAAAGCTGCAATCGATGATGAGTACCTATCGTTGAAAAGAAACAAAACTTGGAATGGATGTGATCTTCCTAAAGGAAGAAATTCTGTTTCTTGTAAATGTGTATTTAAACTCAAACGTAAATCAAATTGTGATATTGATAAGTATAAAGCAAGACTTGTTGCGCGAGGTTTTTCGCAAGCCACTGGGTTCGATTACAGTGAAACATATTCACCAACGTTGAAGTTGACAACATTACGAGTATTATTATCAATTGCTGTTCAACATGGTATGTACATACATCAAATGGACGTAAAGTCAGCATTTTTGAATGGTGAATTGTCTGAAGAGATATTCATGGAATTGCCAGAAGGATTCAAAAATGGAAACAAGGTATGTAGATTGAACAAAGCACTGTATGGATTAAAACAGGCATCGAGAACTTGGAATGAACATTTTAATCAGTTTATGTTAAAAATTGGTCTTGAAAGATGTGAATCTGATAAATGTTTGTACATCAAGAATGAAAATGGCAACAGATGTTTTATATTGTTGTACGTTGATGATTTGTTAATTATCAGTAATAATTTAAAGAAAATCAACATTATCAAGGATTTGTTGGAGAAAGAATTTGAAATGACAAATATTGACAAGGTTGACACATTTTTGGGAATACATATCGAGTATGATAATGTGCAAGAAAAAATTGTTTTAAATCAAACACAATACTTGAAGGATGTACTTAATAAATTTGAAATGGGTGATTGTAAGAGCATTGCTACACCTATGGAAGTTGGATTAAACTTACCACTTGGAGATCCAAATAATTTACCAAATGTTCCTTACAGAGAATTAATTGGATGTTTGATGTACGCAACGATAACGACAAGACCGGATTTATGTGCTGCGGTTAACTATTTCAGCCGTTTTCAAAGCTGTTATACATTGGAACATTTTACGTATGCAAAACGTATTCTACGGTACGTAAAGGGTACGTTGGAATTAAAAATGGTTTTTCGAAGACATAAAGGCGCTGAATTAATGTATGGTTTTTGTGATGCTGATACATTGGAACATTTTACGTATGCAAAACGTATTCTACGGTACGTAAAGAGTACGTTGGAATTAAAAATGGTTTTTCGAAGACATAAAGGCGCTGAATTAATGTATGGTTTTTGTGATGCTGATTGGGCAGGTGATAAGAACGATCGAAAATCGATTTCTGGATATGTTTTCAAAGTGTTTGAAAATACAATCAGTTGGGGCTCACGAAAGCAATCCACAGTGAGTTTATCGTCAACAGAGGCGGAATACATTTCGTTGGCAAATGCAATTTGTGAGGCAAAATGGCTAAGAAGTTTGCTGAATGAATTGGATTTCAAATGTACATCATCAACGGTGATCTATGAAGATAACCAATCGTGTATGAGAATTGCACAGGATTCGTGTGAACACAAACGAATGAAGCATATTGATGTCAAATACAATTTCATCCGGGAATCAATTTCAAATGGTGAAATTGTGTTACTGTTTAAGCCGAGCTCAGATCAGTTGGCAGATGTTATGACGAAGGCGATTGGCAGAGTTTCATTTGAAAAACATCGTGGAGATTTATGTTTAAAAGTTTAAGTTTTTCCTAACAATAAATTTAAAATAATGTCTTGTTATGAAGTAATTTGTAAGCTTAGTTGAAGTTTGTGTTTTCTTTGAAATTAAGAGGCGGTGTTGAAATATTTTTTAAAGCAATTTTAATGTAAACACATCTTTAAAGTATTGTAATAGATCTATAGGTCTAGCTTTATTACTTTTTGTATAGATCTATAGGTTTAGTTTTTTTGACAGTCTCTAATTACAAAAAACGTGTTACAAATAAGTATTTGTTCTGAATTATATTTTGTTCTAAATAAATAATAATTAAACAATTAATTCTACTGTGTAACAATTTCAATCTTTTTACATGTATGGCTTTACCCCAAAGATGTTTTTCTACATTTTTATTAATCAGCATCGCTCATGCCCTCTCTTGAAGAGTTCTGTTCAACTGTTCAGCTGTACCGTTCAGTTTTGGTGTATGAGGTATAGTAATATCATGTAATACACCCTTTTCTCTGAACCAAACTTGTAACTTTGCATTCACATATTCGCCGTCACCATCAGATCTTATTTTATGAATTTTTAAATTCCATTTCGCTTCGACTTGTGCAACATAGCTTTTAATACAGTCAATAGCTTTGTATTTATTTGACAATAAATAGACCATATGAAAATGATTGCATTGATCTAAAAGAGTGATAAAATACCTCTTTTTATCCCACGACTCCGGATTAATTGGTCCACATAGATCCGTGTGTATGATTTCTAAGGGCCTGATGGCTTTGGTTCTATCATTATTGAATGGAGTTTTCACTTGTTTTGCATTGACACAAGTTTCACAAACAGCATTTCTGTTAATATCACTCCTTTCCATACCACAAGACATTTTTAACAGCTTCTTTACATTATCAAAACCTAGATGGCCCAATTTTCGATGCCAATCTAGAACACTAATTTTATTTGTTATTTATGCATTTTGATTTAATGCATTTTTCTTTAAATTTACAACCTACAATCCATTATTACTTACCGTACCAGTGAAAATTTCACAATTGTCTTTGCGCACTACTACTTTTTCGTTTTTAAATATAACTTCACCTCCATTCTCTGTAATCATACGAACGGACAATAAATTTGACGTTAATTCAGGCACGCATAAAACGTCTTTCAAAACACAGTGCTCATTGTCGAATGTTCCTTTCACGACGGACTTCATTAACGAGTTTCTTTTCGCGACACCGATTTCACTTTCAAAAACGGACACATTTTCTAGATTAGTTTCATCAAAAGTCATGTGCGACGATGAACCTGAGTCTAATACCCATTGTGTTGTACAATCACCTTTTATATGTAATGAAGCGCTTTCTCAGTGGCGAACCAATGAGAGTGGCATAGCAGGAAGCGTACCTTGAGTAGTTTAAAGCCATCACGACTAAGACTCAGCCATCGCGGGTTTGATAGAGTAATACCTGCTACTTCAGCACAAATACAGAAATGTACGCTATTTACGAAAATCTGCAGAAATGGAAAGAAATACAAGTGGAAAAATGGAGACTCTGGCGACGCCATGGGCGAAAGATCCACGATCACCACGCCCAACCCCTACATTCACTCTCAGACGCCCACACACTCACACGTCACACATTCACCCACACATTCGACGACTAGCATGTCCCGATTCAATCTCTGACACGCCCTTTTACACCCATTCACACCCCCCCACCTTAATTAAAAAAAAATAATAAAATAAAAAAAAAACAAACTGAGTGTACTCACCCCACGATCAATTCCTGACCTCCTATTCCGATTCCATCAGCCTTCCATTGGCACGCTGGTCACGTTGGAGAATTTCGATGGATAAAGCGTTGATTAGAAACGTTATCTGATAATATTGTTGAAGAAAAATGATGAGTAGAAACATTCAATAAACTAGTAATCATCAGCGGTAAGTAATGTTGTTGAGTAAAACGTTAATTAGAAACGTTAAATGATAACATTGTTGAATAAATATGATGAGTAGAAACGTTCAATAAACTAGCAATCATCAGCGGTAAGTACTTTTGTTGAATGAAACGTTAATTAGAAACGTTAAATGATAATATTGTTGAATAAATATGATGAGTAGAAACGTTCAATAAACTAGTAATCATCAGCGGTAAGTAATTTTGTTGAATGAAACGTTAATTAGAAACGTTAAATGATAATATTGTTGAATAAAAAAATGATGAGTAGAAACGTTCAATAAACTAGCAATCATCAGCGGTAAGTAATTTTGTTGAATGAAACGTTAATTAGAAACGTTAACCGATAATATTGTTGAATAAAAATGATGAGTAGAAACGTTCAATAAACTAGCAATCATCAGCGGTAAGTAATGTTGTTGAGTAAAACGTTAATTAGAAACGTTAAATGATAATATTGTTGAATAAATATGATGAGTAGAAACGTTCACTAAACTAGTAATCATCAGCGGTAAGTAATGTTGTTCTTATAAACAATGAATAAATGGTTGTGTAGAAATGTTGAATAAATTTGCAATCATTAAACAATTTTATTGAATAAAACGTGACGTAGAAACGTTAATGGATGACGTTGTTGCAGCAAATGACAAGTAGAACCATTCCGTAAACTTGCAAGCATCAGCGTTGAAGGATTTTGTTGAATAAAACGTTGAACACAATGATAACGTTGTGAGAAAAAAAAAAATAGTACATAGAAACGTTAAATAAACTTGCAATCAATTAAGCCGAATGCGTTGAAATGTAGTTGTGGCAGGATGCGTTGAAATCAAAAATAAGTGTACCAACCCTAGCCAAACTATTTATTGAAATCGAACGGTGACAATTTGTATCAATGATGGGAACGCAATACGGCAAAACATAATTGTTGACGTATGCGTTGAAATCCAAAACTTGTAGTAAATGGCACCAACACCAGTTAAACTATTCGTTGCAGTATATCTGTAATAATTTTGTATCAATGATAGTGAAGCAATACGGCAAAAAAGAATAATTGTTGACGTATGCGTTGAAATCCAAACAATGTGACAAATTGTACCAACACTAGTTAAACTATACGTGCAGGATAACTGTAATAATTTTGTAACAATGATAGTGAAGCAATACGGCAAAAGTAATGGTTGACGTATGCGTTGAAATCCCAAAAAAAATGTGACAAATTGTACCAACACTAGCCAAACCATTCGTTGAAGCATAACTGTAACAACTTTGTAGCAATGATAAGGAAGCAATACGGCAAAAGTAATGGTTGACGTATGCGTTGAAATCCCAAAGGTAATCAATTGTAACCACACCCGTTAAATTATTCGTTGAAGTATAACTGTAACCAAGTTGTAACAATGATAATGAAGCGATACGGCAGTAATTAAATGAAAATTTTGTATTATTGGTGTGTCGAAACAGGTATAATAGACGATAGCAACAGCCAAAAACCTGATGCCAATGCTGAGTTGCACTAACCTACAGTAGTAACCGCCAAAATATTGATACGGCGGATGATGATATTGTGGCCTCATCGTTGAAGGACGTCATATTCCGGCCTTTTTTATAATTTGGATCTTGCATCATATTATTAATTTATTCACATCAACATCCAACTTCAAAATAGTACTGCCCTTTTAAATTTGGTAAATTTCAGAATCACAAATAAAAATAAACCATTTTTTTTTTAGGTTATCATAACACAAGTTACCAAATTCCACGACGTTCAATAGAAAATAAAATACAGCATACGTTCATTTAGCATAATAACTGTAATCATATTTTGTTACAATTCGATTGTCTATTTAAACAAATACACAACTAATAAATAAGATACATCTTTCTTTTACATAATATAGTAGTTCGAATTTATAATATTTATCGTACCTTCTTAAATCTTCGGCAGTCGAAATAATTTAAGTTTTACAAAAAAATAGGACTCATTCAACTGAGTTAAAAACTTTTAATTAGTACAAACAATTGTTCTACTTAAATTTTAAGAGAAATACGTGGATACAAAATATATTCCACAAAAAAATATATATTTTAATAGTTAGTCACAATAATTCCATTTAATTATCACTAAAACATTTATGTCAAAAATAATTAACATTAGGATGATAGCGCGCGTACAGTTTTCGTTACGTCACAAAACATATCAATTTGTTTTAACTTGCACATATAAATTTTTGACTAAATTGGACTAACTCAGTGATACTAAATACAAACAAATTCAACTAATGGAAATATTGGCACTCACCAAATTTAATATTGATTATAATATTTTGTACTACGTAGATTTAATGCAATTTTTTTGCTTGTTGATTTTACGGCACATTATTATAGTGGGCACAACACAAACATATAAAGATTTTTTTTTGCGTTAACAATTTTACAAATTCATTAATTTTTTTTTTTTTTTGTATGATTCAGAACGGCACACAACATATAAAATTTTTTTTTTGTTTTAAATTTAAACTCACAAATAACTTGCACTATGATTTTTGAAAGTCAACCGGACGGAATGACTATGTGACCATAACCATCACCACGCAAATGTAATAAACTAAGAGATTTTAATAATTGACAGAGCCGTATTATATAGCCAAAAATTTTTGTCTCGAAAAAACTCGAATACGGTGTTTTGGAAATTAATTTCCATCAAGTTTTCAATTGTTGGGAATTTTTCAAAATTACACAAAACCGTTCGTTATTTGATACTATTGCACAACGACAAGGTTGTAACACAAAATATTTCCGACACATCAACAACATTCACCATTGAATTCAAAATGAATCAAATGCAAAACTATAATCCAGAATCACATTATAGTGAAACGGAAAAATCATTTTGAAAGAAAATAAGACAATAGAATGTTTAACAAAAACGAGATATTAAATCGTTGAATGTTGATGACTGGAAAAATACGCACAGCCGACTTAGGGTTCAAAAAAAGTTAGTTGTTTAATTACGGTTGATGTTTAGAGAATTCAAACTTTAATAGTATATTGAATGTAACCATAGCGCACGTCATTTTTAGGGTGTTGTAAAATAAAAATATGGATGATCTTTAAAGATAATTATTAATTAATTAAAACCAACCAATCTTATATTAGATTAATTAACATATCAAACCAGCGTAATCAGTGCAAAAATCTTTTGGTTTTCACACATATGGTCGGTCCAACTATTGAAAATTTAAATGGGGTCTAGGAAAAATAAGGAACTACGGGTTACGGGGACTATAAAAATACGGCTATTGAAGGTGAATGGATGGGAAACTATTACGCGCGGTACAGGTGAATAAAAAAAAATGAAAACCAATAAATCTGAGACTATAATATACTGGGTTCAGACATTAGCCCAGACTATCCATTACAGAGCAAGTGCTTTTTGGACGAACACCTACGACCAAAAAGAAGTTGAAAAAGGCATAGGCTGGTCGCCAATAGACCTTGTATATACATATTAGCTTGGTGAAGCACCTCGACGTACCACAGATTAGCAATCAATGCGATCAGTATTACAAACTCAGTCTTAGCAGAAACAAAGTAACAAAGTATCTAAGAATATACAAAAAAAAACTTTTGGGAGGGGTATCGATAAAATCAGTATTCTACTCTATTGCAAGCGGTGGATAACTAAAATCTTCCAGACCCAATTTCGGGCAGATCTGGGGGTTCCCGAGACTCTAAAGTCACAATAAAAATTGATTCAATCTGCTACAGATCGAAAGGAAAAAACACCGTGGGACCGACTTCTTTAATGAAACATCCGACACAATTTCGTTTTTTACGTTATGCAGGCTCGCAACCCACACCTGAACTAACACGAGTCTCATGCGTCTCCGACTCGCTAGCCGGGCCACACTGTTGTACGCTTCCGTCCAAGTGACTCGGAAGGTTGTTCATACAGATTCAAGGTAACCAACTGAACCAAATTCAAATACGTTCAATCACGGAATTTGCACTCATAAATAGTCAAAACAGAAAAAAAATGTTGAAACAAGACCCGAACACCACAACTGATACACGCTTACTGAACTGTGAATTCAAGACGAAACTACCCTCATATGGTCGTCGATACTCTTGACTTACAATGGCGGTAAAACACAAGCGAAAGTTACTAACATAGTGACAAAAGAAGTTATCACCGATATTAGGCACGAATGTCCTTGGAATGGTAAACACCTCTACGTTTAGAAGCCAGGTCCTCCAGTTCGTAAGCAGCGCTACCTACCAACCTTATTACTCTGGCTTCAATAAACTTCTGTGCAAGTTTAGCCGATAATTTCTTACCGGCGTCACTCAAAATAAAGTTCCTTCGGAACACCGTATCACCTGGTTTAAACAAAGTTAACCGAGCTCGTAAATTGTATCTTTCAGCACTTTTGACAAATGCTTCGGCAGTTAAATCAAGAATTCGAATTCGAATCTTATTAAGATAATCCGGTCGCAGAATCGTTTCACCTGGATCATGAAGACTATTCAATCGTCTCAGCAGTTTATATGACGAACCATGAGTCACCATAGGTATTCCAAACATTGCGTAATATGGGGAACATTTAAGTGTTTGATGCAGGGAACAACGTAGTGCACAAGCGATCTCGCTCAAGTGTAGATCCCATTTAGAATGCTCCTCCTTTAAATAGGCTCGAATACCAGATAAAACACTTCTATTTACCCGTTCCGAAGCGTTAGCTTGAGGTGAATATAACGCTAGTAGTGTATGTTTCACTCCGTGCTTCGCCAAGAAATCTTCAAATAGTTTAGACTTAAACTGCGTCCCATTATCGGACACAATAACTTCGGGACAACCAAATACGTGAAAGACATTGGTAGCCAATAGATGACAAATTGGTTCAGCAGTTAGTTTCCGTAAAGGAAATAAAAATGGATATTTAGTAACATGATCTAATACTACCAGAATAGCGATATTCCCGGCCTTTGAACGAGGATAAGGGCCAAGAATATCGATATACAATCGCTGACCAATTCGTTCTGTTTTCATCTGAGAAACCATGGGAGCACGAAGTGGAACATTAGTCGCTTTGATTTCTTTGCAGGTCTTACAATTTCCGATGTACGATTTAACCTGGGTATACATACGAGGCCAATAGTAAAATTTTCGAATGTTAAACAAGGTTTTTGCTAGACCTCCATGAGATGAGGTAGGAGGATTGTGGGCCCTTGCAATACACTCGTCAGTGTATTCCTCAGGTAACCACAATTTCCAGACCTCACCCTCTGAAGGAATGTCAAGATCCAAACAAGCCAATCGTTTATAAACCCGACCAGAAATTACTTTCAGATCAGGCAATGTACCGTCTGCTTCGGTAACCAGATTTACCAACTCCAAATATCGAGAAGTGTTGAAGAAAGGGGAATTAAGATCTAATTCAGGCACTGGACATAGTTCAGAAATGATATCGACAGAGTCACGTCTTGATAGAGTGTCAGGAACAGTATTTAATTTTCCTTTTCGGTACTCAATATCAAAGACGTAACCCTGCAATTTCAAGCTCCAACGAGCCAATCGACCAGAAAGGTCTTTTTGTTGCATTAACCATTTTAATGAAGCATGGTCAGTTATGATCTTAAAGGCCTGACCCTCGACATACGCTCTAAACTTCTTTACCCCCAGTACGGCGGCTAGACACTCTTTCTCACTAGTGGAGTAATTGCGCTGCGCAGAATTTAGCTTTTTGGACATGTACGCTATGGGATGTTCCATACCGTCCATGTCACACTGCATTAATACACAACCTATACCGTCGTTGCTAGCGTCGCACTGGAGAGTAAAGGGTTTAGTATAGTCGGGGTTTATGAGGACTGGTGCTGAGATGAGAGCATTTTTGAGGTTTACAAATGCTATTTCAGCTTCGGGTGTCCATACGAATTTATTAGAATTTTTCTTCAACAAATCTGATATTGGAGAGGACATAGCAGAGAAATCAGATATAAAACGGCGATAATAACCCGCCATACCCAGGAAACGTCGAATCTGTTTGGACGTACGCGGTGTAGGAAATTCAGAAATAGCTAGAGTTTTATCAGGATCAATTTTCAACGTACCACCTCCCACAACATATCCCAAATATTTTACCTCCGGCAAGAGAAACTTACTTTTTTCCACGTTTATCGTCAAGTTCGCACGTCTAAGACACTGGGAGATATCTTCTAACAGTTTAAGATGGGCCTCAAAGGTATCTGTAACTATTAGAAGATCATCCAAGTATACGAAGACGCACGACTTGAGATGAGGAGGAATTACTTGGTCCATCAATTTAGTCATCGTTTGCGGCGCATTGCACAGTCCGAAAGGCATTCTTACGAACTGGTACAATGGCCGCCCTGGGACCGTAAACGCAGTTTTCTCTCGGGAGTGTTTTTCCAGAGGTATCTGCCAGAAAGCGTCTTTCAGATCCAAACTGGAAATGAAATTACTCTGTGGCAGACGACTCAAGATTCCATCTATCTGTGGAAGGGGGTAAGCATCCTTTTTAGTGACGGTATTGACCTTTCGGCTATCCAAACAAAGACGATTCTTCCCAGGTTTGCGAATTAAGACCACAGGACTTGACCATGGGCTGTTTGAAACCTCTATAATACCCAGAGACAACATCCTATCCAGTTCTTCTCCCATCAGTTTCTCAATGGCGGGCGATATTGGATAGTGTCGTTGCTTGATGGGAGCTGCAGTCCCCACATCAATAACGTGTTCCAACAAATGTGTTCGACCCAGACCCATTTTTGAAAATGATGGTAGAAGCTGAATAGTGTTTTGTAGACGTGTTTGATTGTCCATAGACAATTCTGAAATTCCTGACTCCGTAGTCGAAAATGTAGGTAGGTTAAATATCGGGTTAAACAAACCAAAAGCGTTAAAGAAATCTATACCTAGATATAGATTTTGAGTCAAAGACGGGATAATGAAGACGTCCAGGGTTCTGACTTGGTTCATAAATGAAACCTTTGTTTTTACAAACCCCAAGATCTTCTGTCTTTGGCCATCGGCAGTACGAACTACGGCAGACGAATAAGTTAGAAGGTCTGGAGTCTGTACGATTTCTTTAGCAAAATCACCACCAATTACAGTCAAGGACGCTCCACTATCCAACAGTCCAGTATGTTGTTTACCCAATATTGACACTGTGGCATAAGATCTCACATCGTTGTCCAATTTCACAATAGAGGAAATGGTTTTAGTTTTAAACAAATGACGTTGTTGCCAATAAATACGAGAACGGAGCGCAGAGCGCGATGGAATTTTCAAAGATGATAATGAATCGACAAATATGTTTGAGCGTACTTTCAGGTATTCGTTCAATCGTTGTTGGAACGATTTGATTTTGGTCCATAATGGAGGTGGTTCAGTATGATCGGGTGTTCGTTTCAATAATTTCACATCAGTATCATGAGTGGGTACTAATGTAACTGAAGTAGTATTCAACGGGTGTCCTATCAGATTGGAAGTTGAGGTTAGGTTCGACCGTGTATCGGGTACTAATAAGTTATTGGGATTGGTAGATGAAATATTTGAAGGATCAGGAGACAAATTAAATTTGGTCTTAGATGAATCTAAGACAGGTCTTGGGAGCGAGAAAAGGTGTTGGGATTCTGGCCCCCCCTTCGGTTTCCCTGACAATTTTCACAATTAGGACATAACACATCGTCTTTTCCACATCCCCAACAAAACAAACGCTGTGATTCACGACAATCGTGCCACCGGTGACCAGGTCGTTTACAGTTCCAACAAATAGTTGAACTGGTTATTCGTCTCATATTAGGGGCGGGCTGTATTGCCGCGAGTTCGTTGGATGCAATTGGTAGCGATTCAGTTGGCATTTCGCTAATTTGAATTTGTGAGAATTCACGATCCAAGTCCACTTCTGACACCGGTCTAGATGGTCTAATATTATAATCTCGTGGTCTGGTTATTGATTCGGCCCATAATTTTTCACGATCACGGCAGAGCTGGCGCAGATGTTCCAGTCCATAAATGGTAACATATAGTAGCTCCCTTCTAATTTCCAATCGTAAGTTGTTGCGTATCAAGGATAACAACTCTGCGTCCGACATCGGTACCCGAAGTTTATCGGCCAGTCGATAAATTGATTGTAGGAATTCATCAAACAATTCAGTGGGCCGCTGTTTCCTGGCCCTCATCCGCTCCTTTACCTCTTCGTCCGTCTGCCTGTCCTGAAATTCTATTCGAAGAGCATGACATAAGTCAGTCCAAATAAGCTGTCGGTTCTGGCGAAAATATCTCCAGAACCAATCAGCTGCTCGATCTGTGAATAACAGGTACAGACAACGGGTGACAATAGTAAAATCGTTATTTAAACACATCTCTGTCAGCCGCTCTATCCTGAAGATGAATGCTTCAACATCCAGACCATCGGGTCTGCCTGAGAACGTTACGTTCCAATTTCTAACTGTGGTAGAGTGCTGATCGAGATGTGTTCTCATTCTAGCTGGAGCAAGAGCAGGATGAGGTTCAGCGAACATTGGTGGTGCTGGTACATTATTTTGCACAAACGCATTTACTGGCGTGTAATTTGAATGAACCGATGAATGACGCGGGGTGGTGGGTGATACTGCAATTGGTGCTAGAGGTAACAACACTTCCGGTGCTGGAGCACGTGATTGCATCATTGAGTGATTAATTCTCGAAATTTCCTGATCGATGTGTGCATTTACCGCTTCCTGAAAACCGTGATCTTCCGCTGCAGCGGCACCATATATGGGAGATCGTTGAGCTATATTCACTCGCACTTCATCGGCGAGTCGAGATGGTGGAAGACGGTTTGCCAAAGGCGTGGACGAGGGCTGATTTCCGGTACTGGAACGACGTTGCCAACCTGCGGTAACAGATCGAGTCACAGGTCGCGGTGGGGGTGGCACTATTGTATAATTATTTTTATCTATCCCTCGAGGCAACCTCTGTAATTCTGCACGCTCACAAGCGGCTCGACAAATTGGGCAGGTGCGATTCTGCAACAACCAGTCGTTGAGGCAGATGTCATGAAAGAGATGGTTACACCGAGTGAGAAGTTTTACGTCGGCCGGCACTATTTCGTGTTGACAAACAGCACAAGAGCTGGACCTATCCAGAACGTCAATCTTATCAGTGGCAGACATTATGAATACTCAAACCGCCGCACAGGGCCAGACCAATAAAGGCA
This sequence comes from Diogma glabrata, assembly GCA_963693315.1. Taxonomy (NCBI): domain Eukaryota; kingdom Metazoa; phylum Arthropoda; class Insecta; order Diptera; family Cylindrotomidae; genus Diogma; species Diogma glabrata. The sequence continues at coordinate 20,970 of CAVNZG010000726.1, forward strand.
AGTATATGGAGAGCGAAAAGAAAATTGATACACTATCAATGCGAGCGCTGAAGCCAAATAAACAATTTAATTATTAATAAAAATAAAATTATTTTATTACAATATTTACTTCAAATATATTAAAGCAGAATTCAAAGAGCTATATGGAATTTCCGTTATTCAAACCTCAAACAGCTGCGCGTTATCTGACCAATTGCGAGAAGGTGGAGGGGGAAGAGAAAATCAATAAACTATGCTATTGCTGACGGTGGATTACAATAAAAAAATTAAAAATAAATAAATGAAATATTGAGAGCAAGTGCGTATGCTATACTATTGAAAGCGGTGGAAATATCGAAAAAGTCTGGATCCAATTTCGGGCAAATCCAGCGGTTCCCGGTACTCGAAAGTTAACGAATAACAAAAAAAGAATATGGAGAGCGGCAAGCCTACCGGTTCGACAAGCAAATGTGTTTCAAAATTTAACAAAAATACAAAAAAAACTTAGCCTATCATGCCTTAAACGAAAATATACAAACAAGATTAAATCTAACAATCTATACCTAATATTAATCGAATTGTAGTCTTCTATCCAGGTTAGCTTTAAATTGGTGAATAAAATTTTTGGTTTTCCGTTATAATTTTCTTATTCTTGATGCTTATTTATTTGAGTTGAATACTCTTCGTTTTCCTTATTTGATATATTATTAATTCCTATATTTGGTTTAAATACGTATTCTTGATGTATAATCTATTTGTTTAATATTTATTTTTTTGTGCTGGCATCTAAAATATATTGAAAAAAAAAATTTAGTTCCCAATATTATCAGCTGTTTTGCCGTCTTATGTATTTATTAACTATTTAATTAATAAATACTTATTTATTTCTTTATTAAATATTTATTTATTTATTATTATATTTATTTATTGGTTATTCTATTTATTTATTTATTATTATATTTATTTATTTGCTATTTACACAATAATAAATATTTATTTTCCTTTTTTTTTTTTGTTATTTATTTATTTGTGGACGGAGGACAGACGGACCAATCCTGGGGGAAGTTCACCACACATGGGGCTGGAAGGGGTGATCGCCGGTCTTTCATTATTTGTTGTTGTTTTAAGATGTTTTTGTTTGTTTGGGACCAAAGAAAAGTAAAATTATGCTACGTTAAAGGATGGGAAATCAGAAAGGAGAAGGGAAGAAGAGCGGAGGTAAAAGGATGGGAAAAGGTAGGGTGGGAAAGGAATAAGAAGGGGTATGTGCTGATGGGATCTCACCCAGCTGACAAGTGCTGACGGGATGGCCAGAAGATAAATCCTCTGGACCACCATTCGATCATCAACACCTGCCAACTGCGATCCACACCACCAACACATACGGGCGAGGTGCTATGATCTGAGTTAATCCAATTAACTCGCGACATGAAGGCTGGGCGAACATCTTCCCTCAGCAGTTGATATCGAACTGCTTTAGAAGATGTTCCCCAGTATCATTCGCGAGAACCGGACAACTCAGACCATAGGGTGCTAACGCTCCAGGGAGGGGACTCTAACGTTATGGAGCAGTTAGCCCAGCTGAGAATCTCACTGTCACAGCGAACCCAGAGCATGGCCAGATGACCAGGATGGATGTGATAGGCGTATACGCCATTTCACAAATATCTAATCCTGGCACCCGGTCACCCCCGGCATTCCCCGTGCCAGTAAGAAACCCAGCCGTTACTAGGGTCCGTGGGTTTGTAAAGCCCATTGAGAATGATTCCGAAGAACCATTCTCACCCTTGCGTTATCAAAATACAAAAAGGAGAGTTGTAGCTGGAGGCGTGGGGACGCAAAACCCCATCGAAGGAAAGTCTGAGGAATCTCAGACTTCCTTCGCTCCTGCGCGTGTGAAGCAGGGAACTGCTTCCACGCCGCCAGAGTCTCTTACTATTGTTGGGTGCAACTTGAAAATTAACATGAAAAAAAATTTTCAAAAAAAAATTTTTCAAATTTTGTGTAAACATGGAGGGACTCCTCCAGGGTCCTACATCACTGTAGAAACCCTTAGAGGAGCCCCACGTTGGGCGCCAATTTGTAATGAAGCGCTTTCTCAGTGGCGAACCAATGAGAGTGGCATAGCAGGAAGCGTACCTTGAGTAGTTTAAAGCCATCACGACTAAGACTCAGCCATCGCGGGTTTGATAGAGTAATACCTGCTACTTCAGCACAAATACAGAAATGTACGCTATTTACGAAAATCTGCAGAAATGGAAAGAAATACAAGTGGAAAAATGGAGACTCTGGCGACGCCATGGGCGAAAGATCCACGATCACCACGCCCAACCCCTACATTCACTCTCAGACGCCCACACACTCACACGTCACACATTCACCCACACATTCGACGACTAGCATGTCCCGATTCAATCTCTGACACGCCCTTTTACACCCATTCACACCCCCCCACCTTAATTAAAAAAAAATAATAAAATAAAAAAAAAACAAACTGAGTGTACTCACCCCACGATCAATTCCTGACCTCCTATTCCGATTCCATCAGCCTTCCATTGGCACGCTGGTCACGTTGGAGAATTTCGATGGATAAAGCGTTGATTAGAAACGTTATCTGATAATATTGTTGAAGAAAAATGATGAGTAGAAACATTCAATAAACTAGTAATCATCAGCGGTAAGTAATGTTGTTGAGTAAAACGTTAATTAGAAACGTTAAATGATAACATTGTTGAATAAATATGATGAGTAGAAACGTTCAATAAACTAGCAATCATCAGCGGTAAGTACTTTTGTTGAATGAAACGTTAATTAGAAACGTTAAATGATAATATTGTTGAATAAATATGATGAGTAGAAACGTTCAATAAACTAGTAATCATCAGCGGTAAGTAATTTTGTTGAATGAAACGTTAATTAGAAACGTTAAATGATAATATTGTTGAATAAAAAAATGATGAGTAGAAACGTTCAATAAACTAGCAATCATCAGCGGTAAGTAATTTTGTTGAATGAAACGTTAATTAGAAACGTTAACCGATAATATTGTTGAATAAAAATGATGAGTAGAAACGTTCAATAAACTAGCAATCATCAGCGGTAAGTAATGTTGTTGAGTAAAACGTTAATTAGAAACGTTAAATGATAATATTGTTGAATAAATATGATGAGTAGAAACGTTCACTAAACTAGTAATCATCAGCGGTAAGTAATGTTGTTCTTATAAACAATGAATAAATGGTTGTGTAGAAATGTTGAATAAATTTGCAATCATTAAACAATTTTATTGAATAAAACGTGACGTAGAAACGTTAATGGATGACGTTGTTGCAGCAAATGACAAGTAGAACCATTCCGTAAACTTGCAAGCATCAGCGTTGAAGGATTTTGTTGAATAAAACGTTGAACACAATGATAACGTTGTGAGAAAAAAAAAAAAAGTACATAGAAACGTTAAATAAACTTGCAATCAATTAAGCCGAATGCGTTGAAATGTAGTTGTGGCAGGATGCGTTGAAATCAAAAATAAGTGTACCAACCCTAGCCAAACTATTTATTGAAATCGAACGGTGACAATTTGTATCAATGATGGGAACGCAATACGGCAAAACATAATTGTTGACGTATGCGTTGAAATCCAAAACTTGTAGTAAATGGCACCAACACCAGTTAAACTATTCGTTGCAGTATATCTGTAATAATTTTGTATCAATGATAGTGAAGCAATACGGCAAAAAAGAATAATTGTTGACGTATGCGTTGAAATCCAAACAATGTGACAAATTGTACCAACACTAGTTAAACTATACGTGCAGGATAACTGTAATAATTTTGTAACAATGATAGTGAAGCAATACGGCAAAAGTAATGGTTGACGTATGCGTTGAAATCCCAAAAAAAAATGTGACAAATTGTACCAACACTAGCCAAACCATTCGTTGAAGCATAACTGTAACAACTTTGTAGCAATGATAAGGAAGCAATACGGCAAAAGTAATGGTTGACGTATGCGTTGAAATCCCAAAGGTAATCAATTGTAACCACACCCGTTAAATTATTCGTTGAAGTATAACTGTAACCAAGTTGTAACAATGATAATGAAGCGATACGGCAGTAATTAAATGAAAATTTTGTATTATTGGTGTGTCGAAACAGGTATAATAGACGATAGCAACAGCCAAAAACCTGATGCCAATGCTGAGTTGCACTAACCTACAGTAGTAACCGCCAAAATATTGATACGGCGGATGATGATATTGTGGCCTCATCGTTGAAGGACGTCATATTCCGGCCTTTTTTATAATTTGGATCTTGCATCATATTATTAATTTATTCACATCAACATCCAACTTCAAAATAGTACTGCCCTTTTAAATTTGGTAAATTTCAGAATCACAAATAAAAATAAACCATTTTTTTTTTAGGTTATCATAACACAAGTTACCAAATTCCACGACGTTCAATAGAAAATAAAATACAGCATACGTTCATTTAGCATAATAACTGTAATCATATTTTGTTACAATTCGATTGTCTATTTAAACAAATACACAACTAATAAATAAGATACATCTTTCTTTTACATAATATAGTAGTTCGAATTTATAATATTTATCGTACCTTCTTAAATCTTCGGCAGTCGAAATAATTTAAGTTTTACAAAAAAATAGGACTCATTCAACTGAGTTAAAAACTTTTAATTAGTACAAACAATTGTTCTACTTAAATTTTAAGAGAAATACGTGGATACAAAATATATTCCACAAAAAAATATATATTTTAATAGTTAGTCACAATAATTCCATTTAATTATCACTAAAACATTTATGTCAAAAATAATTAACATTAGGATGATAGCGCGCGTACAGTTTTCGTTACGTCACAAAACATATCAATTTGTTTTAACTTGCACATATAAATTTTTGACTAAATTGGACTAACTCAGTGATACTAAATACAAACAAATTCAACTAATGGAAATATTGGCACTCACCAAATTTAATATTGATTATAATATTTTGTACTACGTAGATTTAATGCAATTTTTTTGCTTGTTGATTTTACGGCACATTATTATAGTGGGCACAACACAAACATATAAAGATTTTTTTTTGCGTTAACAATTTTACAAATTCATTAATTTTTTTTTTTTTTTGTATGATTCAGAACGGCACACAACATATAAAATTTTTTTTTTGTTTTAAATTTAAACTCACAAATAACTTGCACTATGATTTTTGAAAGTCAACCGGACGGAATGACTATGTGACCATAACCATCACCACGCAAATGTAATAAACTAAGAGATTTTAATAATTGACAGAGCCGTATTATATAGCCAAAAATTTTTGTCTCGAAAAAACTCGAATACGGTGTTTTGGAAATTAATTTCCATCAAGTTTTCAATTGTTGGGAATTTTTCAAAATTACACAAAACCGTTCGTTATTTGATACTATTGCACAACGACAAGGTTGTAACACAAAATATTTCCGACACATCAACAACATTCACCATTGAATTCAAAATGAATCAAATGCAAAACTATAATCCAGAATCACATTATAGTGAAACGGAAAAATCATTTTGAAAGAAAATAAGACAATAGAATGTTTAACAAAAACGAGATATTAAATCGTTGAATGTTGATGACTGGAAAAATACGCACAGCCGACTTAGGGTTCAAAAAAAGTTAGTTGTTTAATTACGGTTGATGTTTAGAGAATTCAAACTTTAATAGTATATTGAATGTAACCATAGCGCACGTCATTTTTAGGGTGTTGTAAAATAAAAATATGGATGATCTTTAAAGATAATTATTAATTAATTAAAACCAACCAATCTTATATTAGATTAATTAACATATCAAACCAGCGTAATCAGTGCAAAAATCTTTTGGTTTTCACACATATGGTCGGTCCAACTATTGAAAATTTAAATGGGGTCTAGGAAAAATAAGGAACTACGGGTTACGGGGACTATAAAAATACGGCTATTGAAGGTGAATGGATGGGAAACTATTACGCGCGGTACAGGTGAATAAAAAAAAATGAAAACCAATAAATCTGAGACTATAATATACTGGGTTCAGACATTAGCCCAGACTATCCATTACATATATTATTAGAACAATAAACCATAAATGAAACCCCTTTTTGATTTCGAAAATAACATTCTTTTTCGTCGTGATTTGTTTTACGACAGATTTTACATTTCTTGTCACCATTATTTTTGTTATTAGTTTTACAATTCTTTGCGGTATGACCGATCTTAGAACAAGCATCACAGTTTTCTTACAATCACGCGCGTAATGTCGAACACCATTGCATTTGAAACATTTTAATTCATTACTTTTAAACGCTACAACGCTACCAGTTTCATTTTGTTCTGTATTTCTTTGTTCTTCAGCCAACAATCGCGACGTTAAGTTTGACAACGTTTGATCATTGGAAGTTGTAGACTCCCAAGCACTAACAAAGAATTTATACTTTTCTGGAAGAGTTGTTAATATTCGTGACATAATCATTCCGTCGGTTAATTTTTTATTTAATAATTTCAGTTTGTGTGCAATATTTTCTATTTGACTTACATGAGAAGCAATATCACTGTTTTTATCATACGCAACACTAAAAAATTCTTGCATTAATATGCATTTTTGTTGTTCTGTATTTGTTTGATAAATGTCACACAATTTTTTAAACATTTCACACGCTGAAGTACAGCTCATCACGTGCATCGCATTTTTACTGTCAACCGATATAACTATAATTCTGAGCTCGTGCGTCATTCTTAGCCCACTTCAAAGTTTCATCACTGTTTTTCTTTTCTGTTCCTGTTACTATATCATAAAATTCATTTGCTTTAAACATAATTTCGATTTGAAATTTCCATAAAGCAAAATTGTAGTGATCTCGGAACTTTTTAATATGGTGCACATCATCACTATGAACCGACATTTTATTTTTATTTTATAACACTCGCGTCACGACTAAATTATATATTTTAATTTGTTTAATAAACACTTCTTATTTTTTTTTATTGTATTGGAATATGACACCAATGTTTTTAAGCTTTACTTTACTATTCTGGTGCAAACGGAAGAGGGATACGGCCCCATAGAATCCACCACCACACGTGTTTTATTAATTTAAGCTTTTATTTTGAATTCAATGTTTACTCATTTAAAAAACATCTGGGCCCATAACCTGTTGGTTATATATTTATTCGGGGATATTACTTTTTCTTAGGCCCCAAAAAATTTTTTTTTTATTTGATAGAAAATCACTCACTGAAGCGAATAAAACCAAAACGAGTTGTATCGGAGCCCCGGGGTCCAAGATACAGGCCTTTGAAAAAAGCAAAATCCATACAAAATTGCACTGGTTTTGACAAAATTTTTTTATATTTTACTTATTTTTGCTTCATTTTCTATGTGCTTATAAGATAAACGATAAAAACTGTCCCTTTTACAAAATTTTCTTAATTTACGATAAAAATAATAAAAAAAAAAATCCACTCGCGCTTAAGTTAAAGTAATCTTGCCTCAAATGGTCATAACGCGGGCCCCTAAGGTTATAATTACTTTTTTTTAAGTTATTCATGTTGATTCTTTCAAATTATATATCAAAAATAACATTAAACGTCATTTGGATTGCAACATTCGGTAAAAAAACGTGTACTTTTATACGATATTTTTTTTTTCAAAGGCCTATATCTTGGTCCCCGGGACTGATTTTCAAAAAATTTTTTTGTAATATGCTTATAAAAGTGCCCTTAAAAAAAATAAAAAAAAATTGGCCGGGGCCTAAGATAAAGTAATCTTGCCAAAACTTTACACGAATAATAATATGACTGTCAAAAAAGTGTTGTGATATATAAATATAAAAGATGGGCGCGTTCTAAAATTGAATTATCTCTAACAATTATTATATAATGGGTGCGCTGCATTCCCTATAAGGATATTTTTGAAGTGGTATTTTTACATTTTCGAATTATTTTATGACTGGGGGTAAACATTAATATATTGTTAATTAACGTCCACGCAAATGCATGCGCACATCCATCTTTAAACTCAAATATCTCGAAACTATACTTTTGCGTATACGTTATTTCATTATTACCCAGCGAATAAAATGTCATCGATTCGTTCATGAATCGTTGAAGAAACTTCTTCTCTGAGCTGTAGAATCGTGATGGAAACGGTATGGAAATTTATATGAAAAAAAATAAAATGTCCGCTAGATTCGTGGACGAATGCTCTACTACGATTCATGTAATACATGTAATACTACCACTCGAATCGCTGTGGAATATTCAATCACGATTCTATTGTGAAATTTTAACTACTTTCTATAACGATTCTTTATAGAAATTTTGTTATTTTTCACCTTCGTTTCTATAGGTAGAACCGAGAATCAAATTGAATAAAATATTGAAATAATTAAAACACATTTTCTTTAAGAAGGATTTTATTTATATCTACATATAAATTCTTTTTTTTAGTTAATTACATATTAATTTAGTTTAATAGCTAAAGGGTTTAATTTGATTAAAAATTATGAAAAATAAAATTTTAAATTGATGTTATATTTTTTTAAAATGTAATTCTATACTTGTATAGCTTTTTCGTCATGCATCTGCATATATAAAAAGAATTTATTGACATAAATTTTAAAATAATTTTCATTTGATAAATTACCGAATAGATCTGATTTAAAAGTTTGCATATACTTATTTTGCTGCATTCTTCCGCCATGTTATTATTACCATGAACTTGTTTCTCATCTGCCATTATTGTTGACTTTCTGTAAAAATTTGAGCAAACATTATTATTTTGATCATGTGGTTTAATCAAACTAACGTAATTTTACATAAATTTTCAATTAAGCAAATGAATTAGTTTTAGCAAAATTTGTATACTCAGAATGTTTTAAATGGAGTAGAAATCATGTTGTATTTTCTCACCTCGTAATTCAACTTTTTAAAAAATTTCATATTTTTTCTTTAAGATATAAATTTACACTTTTATGTTTATATCGTCGCTTTAATAATGAAACAACGTATGCTATTTATACGTTGTTTTTATATAATAGGTGCGCTGCATTCCCTATATGGGTATCTTTGAATTGGTGTTTTTACATTTTCGAATTATTTTATGACTGGGGGTAAGAATTAATAAATTATAAATTAACGTCCATGCAAATGCTTGCGCACATCAAACTTTAAACTCAAATATCTCGAAACTACACTTTTGCGTATACGTTATTTCATTATTAAAGCGACGATATACACTTTAAAAAATCTTAATATATCATAATATTAATTAAGTAAATCGTTTTAATAAATAAATTAAATTTTCTCACAGTAAAACAATAATAACTATAAAGTTATAGAATGTTTGATTGTTGCTTTTTTTTGTTTTGGTTCAGTTTCGTAAAACTATTCTCAAGATGGCAGGCTTATCAGAGAATTAACCAATCAAAATTCGTTAAAATTTTATAGAAAGAATCGAGATAGAATCGTTGTGTAGTTTTCCTATGGAAAAGGTGTAGAAACTTTCTACTGTAGAAATAAAATTCGTTGGGTAAAGCGACGATATGTTTCATTTTGAGCGGAAAAAAAACGTTCAATTAAGCTGAAAAAAAACGTTCGTGTGAACAAGACTTTATTTTACGTACGATCAATTTTAGTAATTTTAGCTTAGTCCCGGGTATTAAAATCGGCAATATACGATATGTACTATAATGCTACATACAAAAGAACAATAGATTTCTAAAATTTCCGCTAGGTGTCGGCTGCAGAGTAATTTGCAGTTAAATTTAATTCAGCAAACGTCAGAAAAGTTTATTTACAAAACTCACGCACGTTAGAGATGTATATTTTAACAAAAAAAATTTAATCGCGTTATTTTAAACATTAATAATAAAAATCCAGCAATGGTTTCGTTAGTTATGATTCTAAAGGTTTTTACTTACCGAAAGTAATATAATTTCAGGTAAAGTAAGCATAGTAACCAATCATAAATGAAATAAATTTACTTATCGCAACACGAGAAAACACCAACAAATGTCTCTGTTGTGGAGACAACATGAAGAAGATTACAAGTTTGCCCGGTAAATATTCATATTTAGTCTATCAAAACAAACCAAATTTGTGCATTATAAACTATTTCAGTATATTGGTGATCACCGTTTAAATGTTGCAACCGAACAAATATGACGATTACATTGCGGCATTCACATATATCGATGAACCATTAAGAATTGAATTAAATCCACAACATATGACATGATCCGTATGACATCAAAAGAACAATCAATTATTGTAGTAAATAATAAAACAAATCAAGATTTGTACAGCAATTTCAACTATCGAAACCGAAACAAAACATGATGGTATGATACGAGTTGCAAACTTCTGTTGAAAACGGAAATGCTATGATTTTCGTGATACAATCCTTCAGATATTTACAAAATGGAAGTGCTGCTATTAAAAATTTGTTTAAACATTATTTTCAAGTGAAATGTCTTATGAAATTGAATAGGGAATTAACAGTTTATGACGTTGGTTAGGTCTAATTTTTTTAACAATATGGCCAAGTGAATTTGTTGAAGTGATTCTTGTGAATTTGTTGAAGTGATTCTTGTGAATTTGTGTAAAAATAGTGCTTTGTGTTTTGTGATATTTTTCTAGGCAGAACAAAATTTTCTTTAAATTAAATGTTTAATAATTAAAATTACAGTAGAGTAGCTTGATTAAAAAAAAGTTTTCTGTGGAAACAATCATGATTCAAGGTAACAATCATGAGGTAAGGTATAGTAGAATTTTTTTGCCAGCGAACACAAAATTTGTTTGTTATGCGCATATTGTTTGCACATGCGCATGCACATGCGCATATTGTTTGCACATTCAGTGTCTCGATTAAAATATTCAAAAAACTATTGGGGTCCCATTGAAATGGACAAAAAAAACACATAAAATTTATAAATTACTATTGAAATTCAACCAATTATAATAGAAACCCAAAAACTAGTAGAAATATTAATGATTTTGTAGGAAATATAACAAAATTTTGATAATTAAAAATAATTATAATAAAAATAACGACGCCTATGGAAACAAATATCACAACAAACAAATGGTACGAACTAGAAGTAGAAATTTAACTAATATAATTGTTTTGAAAACAAATTTATCCCAAAATAAATAATACATCTCTGTTTTACTTTTTGTTTTATCTTTTTTCTCTTGCTGCGTCGTAGCTGTCAGAAATTCGCTGGCAAAAAAATTCTACTATAAGTGCCTATTTTAAGGATAGCTAATTGTTTCGAAAAATCAATACAACTAAAATAAAGTAAACTTCTAGTCACATAGTAAATTTAGAAATTAAATAGAATTGGTGTTGTTCAGCGGGAACGATATCTGTATTTCAAAAGTTGTATTTAGGTATATATTTTTTTTTATTTTCCAGGATTATTTGGCTTAGGCCTATTGGCCCATATCACCAATTACAAATTCTTATTTTAATGTCTAATTTAGACAGGTTTTTATTATTAAGAAATTATATAAAATAAAAGATGTTAATTTAGTATATTGTCACAAAGACCTGAATAAAGTCGCCGACTGGGGTGACCAAAACCTTGTCAATTTCAACTCTACCAAAACAGCTGTTGATTGTTTCCAGATTAAAGACCGAGTTCCCCAAAGATATTTTATTTAGTATGTGTGATGAACCAATAGGTGAATGTAAAAACATTCGTTTATTGGGTGTCACAGTTTCAAATGACCTACTCTGGAACGATCACGTAATGGCGATGGCAAAAAGTGCGTCTAAAAAACTCGGCCTCCTAAATAGATGCAAAAAAATTTTCACTCCATACCAATTGCTCCATGTTTATAAGTCCTATACTCGTCCCTGTATGGAGTACTGCTGTCAAGTTTGGGGTGCTGCCTCTGTTTCCATCTTGACCCTCTTGGACTCTGTTCAAAAGCGGGCTATACGAATTGTGGGTGATCGAGCTTTGACATCAAAACTTTATTCTCTACAATATCGTCGCACTGTTGCTGACTTCGTTGTTTTTTACAAATATCTTCATCAACAGTGCTCAGACGAAATCAGCGGCATCATGCCTCAAACTTATTCTTAGCCCCGTTCCACACGGCAATCGGCTGCCGCAACCAGTGAAACGGTAAAGATCCCGCCCTGTCATACTGGCAGATCGCAGAGAGACTTCTTTGTCCGAACTGCGTACAAATGGAATAGTTTGCCGGAACACTTAGTCTTAGATGGGTTTAAAGAAACCAGAGGTTTAAAGAAAGCGTTAATCAACACCTTAAAACGCCAGTTGTTGTGGGACCCAGGGTTAGACCTAGGTCTTAAAAGGTATTTATGTGTTGTTGTGACACATATTCTAAAACCTATTACACAACACATTTTATTAAAAAAATAATATTGTTATTTTTTCTAAGTACATATGCACGAAAGGAGAGTCTAGTGTAGGTTAGTTTTTTTTATTAAACTTCTGTATTATATTTAATCCAATGTACCAAAAATAAGAACACATTTAGTTTAGTTTGTATTTTTTTTTAATTTTAAAAACTTTTTAACGAAGAAGTGATTTTAATTTTACAAAAAAACATAATTTCATTTACTTATTTAATTTTAAACAAAATAAAAGAATTTGAATAAATTTTTATTTTTTTATTTCTTCTCTTAGAACGATTCATCGCGTTCTGTCTTCGATTTCTTTTTTTTTATTTCTCGTTAAACCGGATATAAGGTGTACAATATATTTTAAAAATTAGTGTTGCGATGCTACAATCTCCCCCTCTGAACTTGCAAAACGTCCCGATGGAAGTTCAGGATTAGTTTCTATTTCTCCTCTTCACAACCGTAGTACTTTCCTCCTTATTACCGTAATACCTGGTTAACGCAGAAACATGATAACGACCAATTATTGATTGATTGTGATTTGCAGTCGGAATTTCGTACGTTGTTGCCGATATTATTTTCGTAACTCTATATGGCGAGACGTAAAGGGAGCGAACTTTTTGGAGCACTACTCTTTGAATGATCATCTACTAACACCAAACTGCCTACTTTAAATGGTCTTTCAGAACGTCGAGACCTGTCATAATATATTTTCCTTTGATCTTGTGAAACTTCATGATTTTCCTTCGCTTGATCAAAACTATGTTGGATTTTGAACAAATATGGAGTTATAGATAGTATAAAATTTTCCGTATCTGTAACGGGTCTAAAATCAGTGGCAACATATTTTAAAGTGCGAAGCTTTCGACCAAAAGTTAACATTGCCGGCGTAAATCCGGTTGATTTTACTACTGTACATTTAGTGCGAATCGAATAGCCGGTATTTTTTCTTCCCATTTATTATGTTCATCTTTTACAAGAATTGCTAATTGCGTCTTCATATCGCGATTTTATCTTTCCACAAAGTTAGCTTGTGGATGATATACAGGAACGAGATTTTGTTTTATACCTAAGCAATCTGTTACATGTTGCAAAACGTTGCTTACGAATTGAGGTCCGTTGTCCGAATTGAGGTCTGTTGTCCAACCGTCGTGCTATTCCGAATCTTAGAAAAATTTCATCTACTAACCCCTTCGCACATGCTTCAGCTGTAGCTTTTCGTAACGCAAAAATTTCAGTCCATCTGGATGCAACATCCTCTACTATCAAAATCCACTGAAATTGATTTTCAGTTATTGGCAAAGGACCGAATAAATCCACAGCCATAATCTCAAACCTTTGTTGCATTACAGGTGTTCCGCTTGATTTTAAGTTGCTGGTTTTATATTGTATGCATTCCTCACATGATTTTACATACTGGGCGATTGTTTTCCGCATTCCTTGCCAAAAATATCGACATCGAATTTTTGCGATGGTTTTTTCTATTCCATAATGGTGTTATGGACCCCGGACCGTCCTGATACTCTTTAAGAAACTTTATTTAAAATAAAACACACAACCAACTTTAATGTTAATCCACAATTTTATTTATTTTAATATTAATAGCTTGAGGGTTTTAATCGGAGTCCGATATTATTTTTTGTATTCTTAAAGTTAATTTAAATTGAAAAGCAATTGGAGGGGAGTGTAAGTACATAGGTAAATTGATTTATTTAATTTATAATTTGGGGAAAATTAAAAGAAAGGGCGTGATTATAATCAATTTATTTGTTATTGGTCAAAGCATACCACTTTAATTATATTGCTTTGACCTACATCAAATAATTGTTTTTCATAACAATTATTCCGAAGTCAACAAACTGATTTGTAACATATTTACATTTTTGCAAACATAATTAAAAATTATTGTTTGCAAAAATGTATGAAACAAACCAATTATTTTGTTCAGAATAGTTATTATGAAATCAAAATGCTTGTGTCGCATTTTGATGCGTTTGGATATATGGAAATAAGGTTTTGGATAGTTAAAGATTGGGAAATGGAATTGGAGGAACTAGGAACCTTACACTCGCCCCATTTTTATAAGTGAAATTTGTATCGTAAAGATACAAATTTTTGTAAATTTCTTTTTAAAGAAATTTATTTTAGAATATAGATTTTTATGTACATACATATAATTTAGTTTTGTTTATTTTTTTTTTTAATAATTTTAAATTGTAATCGTATACTTATAATATTTTAACCTAGTTTTTGTTGTATTATAAAAATATAGGTAATCGTTGATTAATTTTTTTTTTATGCGTATATATTGTTTTGATTTATTTGTTTTTTTTTTTTTTTTTTTTTGATTTGCAAAATTTTTTTTTTTTTTTTCAAATTTGTTATATGAAGTTAAAACTTATTCTTTATAATACATAGTATATGTTTGTTATTGAAATTTTTTGAGATCGCTGGGGATGTTACCCAGGATCTGTTTATATAAATTTATGTTGAGATCGCTGGGGATTTAACCCAGAATCTTTTATTTACTTTACTTGTAGATTGCCGGGGATGTAACCCAGAATCTTCAAATGTATTACAAAAAATAGAAATTCTTTAAATTATTGTTTATGACATAGTGTCTGCCCTCATCCGTCCCCATTACGAATGGTTCGACATCAGCGGGTATCTGTATTTGGTGTTTCTTTAAACACAAAATACAGATATTAGAGCTTTAATCATTTGTATGATTGACCTTTACGTGGGGTCGCTCTAACCATCACTATGTTATAGAATAATAAGGATAAATATTCGTTTTTTTTTGTTATTTGAATAAAATATTAGAATTGAGTTAAAAAAAACATTGTGAGAGATTTAAGTATTGATATTGATTTTATATAGTTTATGATTAGAACAAACAAGCTTATGTATATGAATTTGTAATTTAGTTTATCTAATGTTAATTTTATCTAAAATTTTGATTTAATGTAAATATAAATAATTGAAGACGCTGCAGTCACTTGTAAATAGGATATTTTGCTCTTTTTCGATTTTTTAGTACGTACGTTAAAAAAATGTGACATATAAACATATTAAGCTAAAAAAATATTGTGTTTCCCAAGAAATATTAAATATAAAGTAATTAAATGTACGCTAAAAGGTAATTATTAATAGATTTATTTGTAAAATTTAAGGTGTGTTTGTATTTTAAAAAGAAAAACTTGACTAAAATTATTTTTTTCTTAATTATTTTATCATAAAAACTTTACTAAAATAATTTTTTTTTTCTTAATTATTTTATCATAGGATATTGTTGTTGTGAATTTTGTTTTAAAAATATTGGTTTGTGTACTTAATTAATCTTATTATGTATGAAATTAGGAAATCTACACAAAAATATCATGTCTAAATTCTGACGAAACCCGGACTCTGAACAATCGCACTGTTTCCCTGATTTTCTCTAATTGTTTCCTCCTCTATGTTATGCTCTTGATGGTTATGTCCCTTTTTTTTCAAGAGTTTGTCCATAACTTTTAATTCTATGTCTTTATGTAATGTTACGTTATCTAGCCTGATTTTTAATCTTTTGTAAGTTAATATTGCCGTTACTGTAATTATTGTTAGAATTAATGCTATTACTCCTACTATCATTGTTAAACTGTAAAAAGTGTGGGTTCGAATCTCCTCTCTTAATTTAATGCGGCCTTGCTCGGTATCTGAGAGATGTTGCCTTAGTTCCGATTCTTGATCGTTCGATGTTAAAATTTCAATCAGTTCGTTATGTGTATGCTCCAACCACATATTTAAAAGTAAGTCTTGTGATGATAGGACGCAATTTTGATTAAAAGTTATAATACCCTTTCCTTGTAACTTTAACGTCGTCTGGTCGTGGTTGCAGTTTAACACAAAATTGTTTTCTTGATTCATTAAATAAATCCATGAATTCTTGTGTAATAATTTTACGAATTTGTTGTAGTTACTCTGAATCTGTTTATGTCTACATAATACTCTGTCACTAAATGGATTAAAGTAAAGGTTTACTAAACAGTTTTTGTTGTTTAAAAATGTCGGACTTTCTAAACGACATATGTAGGTCAACTCCTGTAGATTAAAAATGACCTTTTTACATTCTTATACTTGGGTTGAAGTCAGGAAAATAAATCGATGTTCAAATCTGTTACATGCTAAATAATTTTATTTGTAGTCTAAAATCAGTGTTTGATTGTCCGCGGTTTGAATTGGTAATAAATATATTTTATTTAATTGAAAAAGCTTCTCTTCTGGCATTGGGATTTTTATTAGTATCATAATTTTATTTTTTGCTTCAAAATAATCTAAATCAAGAATTTGGTTTAAGTGGAATGGGTCTAAAAACGGGCTGTCTAAGTCTTTTGTCTTATTTATTTTACTTATGATAGTGTTTAGATCTTTGAGCCGAATTATCATTGGGTGTAATTTATTTACTTTTAAAGAACTTAAAATTGAAAGTGCTAAATTTTGCTTTTGTTGAATCTCTACAATTCTATATAGCAACATTGTTGATAACTCTAAAATGTCTTGTCGTATTTGCGATTCTGATAACTGGTCTTGTAAACTTTGGTAGTTTTGTAATATCTTGGTTGTCCTAAAATTCCATTCCAGTGACTCGTTTCTTAATTCTTGTAACGGTTTCTTAATTCGGTTGTAATTAGAGTTAACCACCGTTATTTGTTCCTTTAGCAATTTAAACGTGCTGTTGTCGTCTTTTTCTAACATAGTCAATCTGTCTTCTATTTTTGTTTCGTCTTCGTCGTCCATTGTGCCAAATAAAAATTTTGAAAGTCTACCGACTCCGTTTATGAAAGAGCGTTTTTTCCTTTTATGGTTATCAAAGATGTGTTCTAATTCGTATTCCCTATACTTTATGTCTAGCAAGTACTTATTCGTATCGTACAGAGTTTGATTGCATTCATCCTTTAATTTAGAATTATTAAATTTTATACAGCAATTTTGCAAATCTAAAACATTTTTTTCAATAAAATCGATTTCCTTTCCTAAATTTGTTAATTTTATATACGTAAACACTTGCCATTCTTGATGGAAAAATGATGTGTTAGCTACTTCTTCGAATACAACTCCTTGGTTGTTCAGTTCCGTTTTGTTGTAATTTATATTTGTTCCACAACATACTCCGAATAGCACTTGGAGTAATACGCTTGTTATCCAAACTTCATTTTTTCCACGCATATCGTTGGTTGAATTTTTCGTTGTTATGATGATTTCTTGATAGATGGATGGTTGGTTTAAAATTTTGAAGAATTTCGACTTTTTTGAATGAACCAAGTCGTTGATTGCTGCGTTGAGTTGATTTTTGTTGATATATTTTCTTGATGGATGAATTCTGATGTTTTGACTTTTTTATTTTCCTGGATGAACCGGTCTCTTTATTGAATGTATTGTATTCGTTAAATGCTGCGTTGAGTTGATAAGTTGATTCTGATGATGAACGGTTGGAAAATTGATTTTTTTTTTGTATTAGTTCCTCTTTTTGAATGTGATAGTTCAATATGTTGGTGATAGCTCAATATATGCTATTTAATTTAGTTTTAAAGCACTGGATTTTCTTCAACAATTTGTTAAATCACTATGTCTACGATATTTTATAAACAGATTACAGGTATATATTTTTTTTTTTCAGTACTCAATTCAGCGGTTTCAGACACTTTGATTTTTAATATTTTAATTTTGTTTTTTTTTATTCACTTTAAATTTAAAAAATTTTATTTTAAAACTGATTGTTCTGACTTTAATCCAAACTTAAATTTCACAGGTTATACCAATTGTTTTTTTTTTCACAAATCAGCCAGTCGTGGCTGTTTCCCGGCTGCGCCAATGTTATGGACCCCGGACCGTCCTGATACTCTTTAAAAAACTTTATTTAAAATAAAACACACAACCAACTTTAATGTTAATCCACAATTTTATTTATTTTAATATTAATAGCTTGACGGTTTTAATCGGAGTCCGATATTATTTTTTGTATTCTTAAAGTTAATTTAAATTGAAAAGCAATTGGAGGGGAGTGTAAGTACATAGGTAAATTGATTTATTTAATTTATAATTTTGGGAAAATTAAAAGAAAGGGCGTGATTATAATCAATTTGTTTGTTATTGGTCAAAGCATACCACTTTAATTATATTGCTTTGACCTACATCAAATAATTGTTTTTCATAACAATTATTCCGAAGTCAACAAACTGATTTGTAACATATTTACATTTTTGCAAACATAATTAAAAATTATTGTTTGCAAAAATGTATGAAACAAACCAATTATTTTGTTCAGAATAATTATTATGAAATCAAAATGCTTGTGTCGCATTTTGATGAGTTTGGATATATGGAAATAAGGTTTTGGATAGTTAAAGATTGGGAAATGGAATTGGAGGAACTAGGAACCTTACAATGGCCAGCTAAAGGATCGTTATGATCTTTCTGTAGAATGTGATTCTGAGCACTTTTTGGTATTACTAATTGTGCCTCCTCAGTTTCTTGATCAGGAACGTATCTATATAAAATGCCTTGCTCAAGTAAGTATTCTTATGCCAACTTTTATCCAAGCAAATTTAGATACAATAATAATCGATATTTTTCCCCGGGAACATATGTTCCAGACGAATACAGACTTGGATTTGGAAATCTGTTCCCAAAAAACAAATTAACCTAGTATTCTGAATTCAATTTTTTCCATCAAACCATTTATATATGGGGCATTCTCTGTCAAATCAGCCACCCCCCTGCACACTTTATTTTTAAAGATAATTAAATGCATTTGGGCTTAAAATTTTTCTTAGACCTTTTAGTTTTTTATACCGTATGCTGTTTTGCGATTTTCAAAATGGCGGATCAACAATGGCGGAAAAGAAGAAGAAAGTACGTGAACAATTATTAAATTTCAAATTTTTCGATTACTTCCCGACATCCAATCGGCCTCAAATCCTGCCCACATCCTTAGTTTTAATAATAATTTAAGGTAGTATGGTTCATATCATTGTAGATCCAACATGGCCGACATCAGAAAATGGCCGACTATATTTTTTTTAGAACCCCCTCGAGATGGATATCAAATAAAAGGGCATGACAAGTAGAATACAATAAGACGTCTTACGTAATATAATATCCAATATGGCGGCAAAAACAAAATGGCGAATGGGCTTTTTCTTACAACCCCCTGTATATGGGTGGCAAATAAAAGGGTTTGACATAAAGAGAATATAATAAGTCAGAATTTCTACCTAACCAAAATCGTAAATTCAATTCATTTTTTGCATTTTCTGAGAAGATTTACTATAGTAATATATTTTTTTTTCATCATCGGAAAGTAGAGATTTCAACGAACAGAAAACAACTTTTTGAAAAAAGCTGATATTTTGACGGGTGAATTTTCGATTGAAAATTAGGGTGCTTTTTCGATATTAATTCAAAATAAGGTGAAAAAATAAATATTTCAAATAAAATAAATTACAGCGTATTCGGGACATAAAAATGTAAGTTTTCACCAAATTTCGTGAAAAAAAAAATTTTTTGTAAAAGATAAAAATACCAAAAACTTGTTTTTTTTTAATTTTTCACATAAATTTTGAGGTTATGTGAAAAAAGTGTTAAAACAAAAGTTTTAGATCTTTTTATTACCTACAACTTTGTCATTTAATTTTTTTCCATAGGACCGACCTCAGATCGCCCGTAAATTATTTTTATAATATTTTCCTCCTTTTCTAATGGGTTTCATCCTATTATTATTATTTTTTTTGTTTTCAAAAATTATCGACCCTGGACTATTAAGCAATTCTTTGAATTGGAGATCTGTTAGTGTAACGTTAGCCATTTTTCTTAAACAGTCATTAGTTTGGACAGATGTATTATTTAAATTTTCCTGTAATCGTAATATGAACGAGTAAAATATATTCGATTCGGTACTGGCAATGGTTTTAATTTCCGGTTCATGAATATATTATGTCAAACAAGTTTTGCATTTTCTTTTTCAACTTTAAACAAAACTTCAATATGCCAAAATTACTTCGAACAAAATCTCAACTTTGAAAATATATATATTTTAATAGTTGATTGAAAATTGTTCAGAATATTATAGACAACGATAAGATCCCGAAACGCAAAATAAATCTACACCTTAGAACGCCAGTTGTTGTGGGACCCAGGTCTAGACCTAGGTCTTAAAAGGTATTTATGTGTTGTTGTGACACATATTCTAAACCCTATTACACAACACATTTTATTTAAAAAAAAAAAAAAAAATGGATTTTCAATTAAATGTTATTAAAATATACAAACTTTAACTTTAAGCTTTTTTTTTTTTTTTTTTTTTCAAAATACAAATTTTTCTCAGAACTTCGGAAAATTATGACACCCTAAAGTTCTAGTAAACTCTATATAAATCAAGCAAATATTTCAATTTTATCTTGTCCCGGAAACCCTAGAACAGAATTGAAATTAATTACTTAAGTAAATATTTTCTTTTTATTAGTTGTGAAGTAAAAATCTTAGTTCAAACAGCAGTACTTCGGAAAAATAAAACCCTAAAGACTAAGCTGAATTCACTTATATATGATTAAACAATTTCACTTCCAACAAATTCACTTCCAACAATTCACAAAAAAATATCTATTTTGGAAAAAAAACATCAAACTGAAAAATAGCATATTACAGGGTTGCATAAAAATCCGATTTTATTAAAAAAATCAAAACAATCAGATTTTTTTGATTTAAATCGACTTTTTTGATTTAAATCGGATTTTTTTGATTTTTTTTAAAAATAAATCTTATGCTTTTCTATTTATAGGTTTAATTTAACCTGTTCGGTTTTACACTAAAACAACACTTTATTTTAAATTCAATCAACAAACAAAATCAATGAACTTCTTTAGATTTTTTTATAATTTTATTTTAATATAGAAATGGAAACAATAGTTAAACAAATATATAATTCATTTTAAATACAACAATTAAATTAAAATAATAATTCCTTAATTAGCTTGTAGTCTTTGATTTATAAAAATTAATTTTGCAGCTTTTTCTACACCTAGCCTGTTTCTTAAATTGGTATGTGTAAGACCAAATTTTGAAAATATTCGTTCTAAACCAGCTGTGGAACATGATGCTGTGGTTAGTTTACATATATTCTCTAAATCCTGCTGAGTCAAATCTTCTGTACTGCTTTAAATGACGTCCACCACTCTGAGTCTGTCATCGATTTGATAACGTCAGGTGTGAAGGCCGATCCAGTGCGATGGAATGGAGCAATTGCTCCTCTAAATTTATAATAAATTGACATCAATTTTAAATTAAAATTTTCTTCCAGAAATTCTATTGCGTTTTGATGTTCTTCTGGTGTCAATGTTTTCTCCTGAAGCAACATTTTTGGAGATAGGACAAAAGCGGCCAAATGTGCGTTCGTTACACAGAATTTATACCGTGCTATAAACATATTTTTTTCTTCGCAAGATAATAAATTGTTTGAAACCAATTCCTCCTCCAATCGCTTCCAAATTAGAACACAATCTGCTATTTTTGTTGTGTTTTTTTGACATGTTGTTGTGTTGTTTTGAGATGAATTCTACAGCCTTAGAAATTGGTCTTAATATTTTTAAAATATCTTCAGCACCTCGTTTTATAACAAAATTCATTACCAATTTGTATATCTGTTGGTCAAGAGCCTTGTTCTCACGATTTTCTTCACATATCTTAGCTAAAACAGCCCAATTTTTTAGAAAAGAACTAAGAAGATCACTGTAGGTATTCCATCGTACATCACAAGGCATGCTTAGTGCTGTTCCTCCTGCGGCCTCATACCATGCTTTCGGGCTGTGATGATTTCGAAAGTACTTAACAACTTTTGTTACTTAATTCAAAATTAATTTAAAAGATTTTCTTTCGGATATATCTGCTGCTAATAAATTTAAAATATGCGCAGCGCATCCATATGAGATGATTATTTCTCTGTCCTGCAATTGTTTTTCTCAACTTCGTCATATTGTGTGCATTGTCTGTCACAAAGCTTCCAATACTAACCTCAAACTGTTTCTCTGTATCACTTATACATTTATCCACAATAGTGTGCAAATTAGCACTGGTATGTGGCGTGCCAGAGGTATCTATTGTGTCCACTAACACAACTTTACCATTGTCTGTTATGTTACAAGCACATAAAATCGGTTGATTTCGAATGTTTGACCATCCATCAACTGCGAAGCAAATGTTGGATTTATTCCGTAAAAAAGAAACACAATTTTGCCGTTATTTTTCATAAACGTAATCCAATAACTCATTACTTACTTGATTTCGGCTAGGTGGGCGATAGCCCGTACGAAGTTGTTGGCAAAGTTGCTTGAATTCGATATTTTAGACTACTCTAAAGGGACTATTTGTAGCAAAAATAAATCGAGCCACCTGTATGTCTAAATTTCTTTTTTCATTTGTTTTTGTCCGAACGACATATTTTATAATTTGTTCTGAGTTTGATCGAAAATTTTTATCGATTACCTTTTCGTTATCATTATCAATATCTGATGCTGGTTTATTTAAATTATCTGCTTCACATTTTTTATGATGCACTTTTAATCGTTGTACAAGTCCCTGCATTATCTTGCCGCATCTCTTGCACTCAGCCTTTACGCCAATTTTATTTTCCGGCTGTTGAATTTGATTAAAATAAACCCAAATTGAATCCTTTTTTCTTCCACTCATCTGTGAATGTGATGTTAAAATAATTAAGAAAATTAAACAATATGATGATCTGAGCGGTGGTAATTTAAAAATTTTTTTAAAAGTTCATACCTTTCAATTTCACAAAATCATACACTTTAGAAAACACCAAATACAAACTTAGATGGAATAAATTGAAACGTTGAAATAAGACCGTTGAATATTTAAAAAAAATGTTTAATGTAATTATTGCTATTTGTTTTATATTAATATCAGAAATAAATTTGTATTTTTATTAGCAAACCAAGATAGTTTATTACGAATCCGCTTTTATGAATGTACTACCAGTATTTGTACATAATTGAGCCATTGTCAATTTCAGTATGTCAGTGTTTAATTTTAAATATTATTTCTAATGATATTTTCTCTTTTTAACGTATATAATATGTATATAGCATGTATTCATTTTCTTTCTCATAGATGAAAAAATTGTTGAGGATTTTATTTTTACTGTGTCGAATACAAAATATAACAAAACCATCAAAAAGAATGAAAAGGATATACAAAAATTTTGGAGGCTTTTGTTTTTTAATAATATTTGTTAAGTAAATTTTAATAAAAGGGGATTTACATATTTTTTATCATACGAATCGTTAATATATGAAATGGTCAACGCAAGTTCAAATACTAGGAACATAAACATAAAAATAAAATCATATTTTTTGTTATTTTTTTTATGTTGATTTAAATCAATGATTTTTTAAAAAAATCAAGGTGATTTAAATCAAATGATTTAAATCAATGCAACCCTGGCATACAGGGGCGGACTGGGTCCTTTATTAGGGCGCCAACCTTGACTTCCAAAAGGGCGCGTTAAAGGGGGGGATTTTAAAATTTTAAATTTTTTGAAATTTTAAATTTTTTAAATTTTTAAATTTTTTAAAATTTTAAATTTTTTAAAATTTAATTTTCTTTGAAATTTGAAATTTTTTGAAATTGAATTTTTCTTTTAATTTTTTGAAATTTTTAAAAAATACAACTGACGAGAAAGCTTTTGACACTATCTTAATACCTAACTTACAAATTTTACAATGTTATATATAGTTATAACTTTTTGCTTTAATATAATTTATTACAGGGTCACGGCCCAACGGGCAAAAGTTATAACTAAATTATCTCATATACTATAATTATTACTGTAAAATTGTGAAAGTAGTGGGAAAAAGCATGACAAAGTTGGTTAAGCAAAAAAAATATTAATTTATTTAACACATATGAGTTTATATACAGTATATAAGCGACGTAAGTACAAAATTGGAATATTGGGAATCTTCTTCACAGTCACCAGTTTTACAATAATCGTCAAAATCTTATTAATAAAAATAATAAGCCTTTCTTTCCACAGACATTTCGTAAGTCATCAACGTAATAAATTTTCATCAACGTAACAAAAGTAATAAATTTTTTAAATCTAATGAGCCATAATTCATAAAAGCATTAAAAACAAAAAATATCGAAAATTGTGAACAAATTTGGGGATTTGTGAAGGAAATGATTGTATATTAAAACATCAACAGCCTTGTCATCTCTTCACTTGTTTTACATAATTTACTGATAACTAAGTCATTATCGATGGATGAGACCTTTTCTCGTTCTATTTGCATTAAAAGAAAAGCTTCCAAATTTGGCTGGCTCATTGTAGATCTTAAGCGATTTTTTATAAATTTTAACGTAGAAAAGGTTCTTTCACAAGTTACTTGTGTTAAAGGGATAGTCAACAGAAACTTGTATACCTTATACAGTTCCGCGTAGGACACGCAGTACATATTGAAATCATATAATGTGTGAAAAACACATTTAATGCATCCTTTGCATTTATCTGTACAAGGTCTGTCTTCAAATTCTTCATCGCTAGATAAGGTACAGGTGTTGCTGCTGTTTTCTTCCTTTAAATCTTTCATGTAGAGAACACTTGATATTTGGCCATACATCAATAAAAGATAACAATTCTTCTTTTAATTTATCTTTGTTTAGATCTTTTATTACCTCACTAATTCTTGTCAGTGCGTTTTCAGGTAGCCCCTTTTTCCTTATCTCGTCAAATCTTTGTGGTGTAAAGCATGAAAAATCTAAAAATAATTCCTTTTGGTTAAAAAACCGAGAAAGTATGCTGTTATATATTTTGTCCATAATCGTATAGTGAACTTTTATTTTGAAACGTTCGGTTTCGTCAAAATGAGAAAGAGTTTCTTCCGTATTCTGGCCATGTATTTTTTTCGCAATTTTCTTTCTTTTTCTTGGTAGATCTGTTTCGATGTACAGTGTGTCTGCATCTATAGTAGGATTCAGATTGATTTTTTTTTCTATGGCTTCTGTCATAATTACAACAAATTTATCCGCAGCTTTTTTTATTTCTTCAAATTCATTTCGGTTTTTTAGTAGATTTTTCTGAGCAGTTGCCACGAATGACCATGCTTGTGCAAAGTCGAGATCTTTTGACTGCAAATAATCCGACAATGTTGTTGTTGACCGAAATATTTTGATGTAAATCATCGCAATCAAAATGGTTTGATAAGAAAGAAACTTGGAAAGAAGTGAATTTGCTTCATTTCTTGTTTTAGAATTAAAATCATTGGAATTGCTAATTATGCTAAGAGAAACCACAAGATCAGGATAAATTAATTTAGGTTCTTCTTCTTGTGTTTCTGAAAACCAATACGATGAAAATCCGAATATTTTTAAAGTTGCATCACTTCTTGATCTCCATCGTGTTGCTCCTATGGCCGTCAAGCGAATCTTCGGATTTTGTTCTAAATAAACATTAAGTCTCTTGCAAGATTCTTTCAAGAAAACTTGTGTCTCTTGTAGGAGGCCAAAATAAGAAATCGATTCTGGGATGCAGCTTGTCACGTCTGTCATCACCAGGTTTAAGACGTGTGCATAGCACCACGTGTGGATGTGGCTGGGCATCAACTCTTTGAGTTTTGCAGAAACTCCATTATAAATGCTACTCATATTTGCTGCCCCATCAAAAGCATCAGCAACGCAATTTTCTATTTGAATGTCGTTTATTTTTAATAGATTTAATAACGTCTCTAGAAGACTTTCACCAGTAGTAGATTTTACACTTGTTAATCCCAGCAACTTCTCTTTAACTTCTTTTTCAAACACATAGCGCACAACAATCGCGCACTGATCGTAACCCGAGATGTCCACTGTCCATTAATATGGAAAAGCTCCCAGATTGTTTTATTTCCGACACTAAGTCAGTTATGATTATATCTTTTATAATGGTAACAATTTTTGTTACCGTGGTTTTACTTAAAAAAGAAACGTGACTGCCTCGACCATTTTTGTGATTTTCTCTCTCTCTCTTCTCCAATGCAACTGCACTTTTGTTTATTACATTTTTCACGTGGTTTCCAATAGTATCGTCGTAATTGGAGAGCAAAAGAATTATCTCCAAAAAATTCCCGTGATTCAAAGATGGATTTCCTAAGGAATAACCCTCTTCGTGTCTCTTTCCTCTAAACGCAAGACCTTGTTTACCTATTAATTTAATGACATCAATAATTCCATGTACAACTTTTCTTCTTTCGGCAACTTCTTTTTTTCTTTTGTTTAGTTGTGTGTCAAACATTAAATAATCAATTGACTCATTTTTATTACGAGTTACATAAGACTTTACCGACTCAAGATGCAATTTGGACTTCTCGTGTTCCCCAACTGTTTGCGATAAATGTCTGTACCTGTCAAATCCTTTACAAAATACAGAGGTACTATCGGAGTAGGCCAAACAAACAGTACAATATAATTTTTTGTCTTTGACATTGTATGAGATCCAGTTTCGTTTAAAGCTTTGGGCATCACTTTTTGTGTTCGTATTGTAAATATTAATATCGTATAGTAAGGGTTTTGAGTTTTCATCTTTAAGAGGTTGATTTGGATGGAAAGAAAAGAATACATTTAGATTTTTCAGAGAAGGTTTTTTGAAATAATCGATAACATATTTTTGTCCTTCATCAGAATCGATGTTTGTAGACGAGCAATTGAATGTTTCATTTTCCATATTATTTACAACTAAATCCTGTCCTTCGTTGCATGCTGATTCCTGAACATCGTCGGGATCAAGATCAATGTCCATTAGATGTGAATGTGATGACTCGATTTCTATATTCTCTTCTAAATCCCTTCCCTGGCCTTCAATATTAGAAGTCGTCGGTAATGTTGAGTCGTCGTTCAAAGTCTCGGAGCAGGAACTTGCTTGAATGAGTCCATAATCGTCAGTCTTTGTCTTGGGTGCCCAAAACTTTGTAATCTTGGAACACGTTGATGCAACTTCTTTTCTATGCCCAATTTCTTTTTCTTTCCTATAGTCATGGCCAGACTTCTTTTTCTTCCTGGGTTTGTCATCCATGTTATGATTGTAAATATCTAGGTTAAAAGAATATTCTCAGTTTCTACATAGACAGAAGATTTAACAGTTACAAAAGCGAATTTTTTTCAATTCTAACTTCTACGGTTTGGAGATAAAAATCCAATGTACGAGAGGCGTATGCAAAAATGTAACAAATACAATCTGTTTATTTTCTGCAGATAGCTGATAAGTTTAAAAATTAGCTAAATTTAATATTTTTGCAAAAATAAGTATTTTAATAAACTTTAGGTAATCAACTTTTATCATTACCTCTTCAAATTCCATTATTATAACTAGGAATTGAAAATGCTTAACCTTGATTTTATAAAAAATTAATAATTAACTCAAAGAATATAGGCCAATAGAATAACGGAAAAAGATATGACTTACGTGTTGTTGCTCGTAAAAGGTCAGAATTTTTTTTAATCTCTGGGGTAGGGTACTCACATAATGGACATGCCGAGTGTAGTGCAAAATTTCTTCACGTACACTACTATGTTAAAGTGTAGTGCAAATTTTGTATAACACTACTATATAATATTAACAACGCTACGCGATTGTGGTGAAGATGTTGTTTTAAATAATGGATTCACAACACTACTTTAATTAAACTGTTTGTATTTATTTAATTTTTACATAAATGTACAATTATTTGGTATGTTATAGTCACTTATAATATGATTTATTTGTTACTACAAACTCAATTATGGTTATAGTCTAGTACTTATTAATAATTGCCTGGTTTTAAATAATGGATTCACAACACTACTTTAATTAAACTGTTTGTATTTATTTAATTTTTACATAAATGTACAATTATTTGGTATGTTATAGTCACTTACAATATGATTTATTTGTTACTACAAACTCAATTATGGTTATAGTCTAGTACTTATTAATAATTGCCTGGTTTTAAATAATGGATTCACAACACTACTTTAATTAAACTGTTTGTATTTATTTAATTTTTACATAAATGTACAATTATTTGGTATGTTATAGTCACTTACAATATGATTTATTTGTTACTACAAACTCAATTATGGTTATAGTCTAGTACTTTTTAATAATTGCCTCTTATTGGGTGGAAAAGACAGTAATTATTGCCTTTTTTCACTTAATCTTAACAAATTGAAATTAATTTCTTTTCAGTAAAGATAATCGAGAACTTTACTTCACTCGTTGACTGATATTTTAAACAATTTTACCTAAGGGTGTATTGTGGATTGACCGCCCAAAACCCTTTTGTTAACTCACTTGTTTTTAATAATAACTAAAATAATAATTGATTAATTGGTTTTTTCACGACTAAATTAATTAATTTCTGTAAAACGACTGAATTGATTTTTTGAATTTTTTAGAACGACCGTGTTAATAATTTGTGTAAAGAAAACTCCGGTAATTGTCTGAACACTGACTCCTTCGATTATTGATTAAAATATTATTTTTATAATTAAAAAATGATTACGCGTTGGGAATTGATTTTTAAATTGATATTGGTATTGCAATGAAAACGACCCACTGACCATATTTTAGTTTTTTATTATTTAAAAATTATGCAATGTAATTTCGCGAATTAAGCGCTTATTTTAATTTTAATAAATATTTAGGTTTTTAACGCGGAAATATTGTTTTAATAAAATTGGAATAAATGTACGGTTGTGAAATTTCGATATATAATTGAGAACGATTGAAAATGGAAAACTAGAGTTTAGGTCAGTGTTGCGTTTTTGTTGGACTATTTATTTTGAATTTATATTTGGATATTGAGGAATGTTATTAAATAATTTGGAATATTTAGAGATACTAGATTCGAAATTTATAAGAATGTTAGCGAGATGTTAGTTTGGGAGTTTAGGTGTTTGGATATTTGTTTGCAGGTACTACACGAGTCCACTCGTCCGGCACCTGGGGACTGGAGTTATGCAACTAAGTGAGCTGGAAATTTTTTTTTGCTTCCTTGTAAGCGATATAACTCGTAAATGGTGCACTTTAGGATACTGGTGCCGGAGAACTTTTTTGCTCCTTAAATGTTTTTCTATAACTTAAAATAAAAAAAAAAACAAAAATAATTTGTTTTGTAGCAAATTTTGGCGAAAAATTGCGAAAAAATGTCTAAAAAACGATATTTTTCAATTGAATTTAGTTGTTTGCAAATAATTGTTTATAACATAATTGACACCTTTATCTTGTAGCAGAAACCTCAACAAAAAAGTAAGCTTCAGAACGTTTCATTCGGCCTTATAGTTTTTGCACAATTCCATTTTGCACTTAATGCCCCTAAAAAAGTTGTTAACTTTGGGCAGGCCGCAAGGTCTGAGTTTTTATCCGATCGCAATCTGCTTGACGGGAATTGAAAGGGTGTAGTGTCAGCTTTAAATAGCATCTGTGTTGCCTATACCCTTATTCAATATTAACAACAACTACAGTGGTTTGAAAAACCCACGAAAATTCCTTCGTTGCAAAATAAAATTTCTCAACGAATTTTCCACTTAACGAGATGCGGTTTTAAAATTTGCAAATTCGTTAGAAAACCGAAGATTTAAAAAGAAACCTCTCTAACATGATTTGGACCGAGTTATGGCCCAGTTTGTTTTTGAAACCACGATTGTGACATTGATTTTGCATGCCATATATCGACAGGAACCGAGAATTTCCCTCCAAAATGATACTGTTGTGCTCACAAGATGCTGGGTCTGTGCCTACCCAACACGCGATTGGTTACTCTGACTACTGCTTGTAACGTACTCTATGAAAAAATAAAACGTCTTGTATAGTATACGTAAAACGTACGTAGCGACACGATGTATAATTGAGTATTATTGTAATGACAAATAAATTTAATGAAAAATTAATGAACTACTTATGTGTAATCATGTCCCAAACCATGTTAGAAAGGTCTATTTTCTAAAATCTAAGGTTTGCTAAGCACTTTACAAATTTTAAAAACGCATCTCGTTAAGTTGAAAATCCGTTGAGAAATTTAATTTTGCATCTAAGGAATTTTCGCGGTTTTTTGAACCACTGTAATTGTTGTTAATATTGAATATGGGTATAAACAACACAGATGTTATTTAAAGCTGACACTACACCCTTTCGATTCCCACCAAGCAGATTGCGATCGGATGAAAACTCAGACCTTGCGGCCTGCCCAAAGTTAACAACTTTTTTAGGGGCATTAAGTGCAAAATGGAATTGTGCAAAAACTATCAGGCCGAATGAAACGTTCTGAAGCTTACTTTTTTTGTTGAGGTTTTTGCTACAAGATAAAGGTGTCAGTTATGTTATAAACAATTACTTGCAAACAACTAAATTCAATTGAAAAATATCGATTTTTAGGCATTTTTTCGCAATTTTTCGCAAAAATTTGCTACAAAACAAATTATTTTTTTTTTTTTTTTATTTTAAGTTATAGGAAAACATTTAAGGAGCAAAAAAGTTTTCTGGCACCAGTATCCTAAAGTGCACCATTTACGAGTTATATCGCTTACAAGGAAGCAAAAAAAATTTCCAGCACACTTTGTTGTATAACTCCAGTCCCCAGGTGCCGGGTGAGTGGACTCGGCATGTGCATTATGTGAGTACCCTACCCCAGAGATTAAAAAAATTTCTGACCTGTTACCGACAACAACACGTACAATCCGTAATTCTATTGGCCTAATAGAAATAAATTCTGAAATAGATGTAACAAGGTAGGGGAACCCGGGGCAGAACGAGTATCGGGGCGGAATGAGTATTTACGTTTTAAAGTGTCAAGGAGTTTTTGCCAGCGACGGCAATAAGTAGAACTAAACCAACATGTAACTTCGCAGGCAGTTTGACTGGTTTTCTTAGTCGTTGTTGCATGAGGTTGACGTTGTGTGATTTTTTGCTCATGTGTTATAACTTCTCATGATTTTGTAACCAAGGTAAGTTATACATACTTGTTTACCTACAACTATAGTTAGTACATGCTTGAAGTACGTTTAATTGTCTTTAGTTTCGTGTAGTTAAACGTTTGTTTACGTACTTTCTCGAGTTACTTTACCTCTTTAACCTGAATCGTGTTCCTGGGGCGGAACGGGCGAGGCAGAATGGGATACCCGATTCTACACCGCAATCCTACCCCGCAAAGAGTTAGAAGCAACTATTAAGGGAAAAGATGGAAAAAATTGCCAAAGAAGCCTTTATAGGCACTTAAAACTAAATAAATAGAGCAAACTTTTTTTTCTGCATTTCCACTAGTTTTATAAGATTATTTGAGTTAGAAGCCACTATTAAGGAAAAAGAGGAAAACAATTTGCCAAAGAAGCCCTTATAGGCACTTAAAACTAAATAAATAAAGCAAACTTTTTTTTTCTGCATTTCCACTAGTTTTATACGATTTTATAATTACTTGTCCTTACCATCCCGTTCTGCCCCACTACCGGGGCAGCAGAATGGGACAAAAACATAATTTTCTGTTTTTGCAAACAAAAGTATTGTTCTTTTGTCTTCTTACAATATCATTGTATTTTTGTAATTATTAAATTATAATGTGTCCATAAAAAAAATTTCAGCCCTCTAAATTAACCCTATTGTATTTTATAACATATTTTCAACTTGGGGTTCCGTTCTGCCCCGGGTTCCCCTATATTGATTTCCTTGATTTATTGAAAATGATGATCATGCATTTTTCTTTCTGTTACCAGTTAAAAACTAAACTACAATAGCATTAAATTTCTACAAATAAGAAATAAGTGTCACTTGCCAGAAACAGAAACCTGCTTAGTAACACAAAATAATGTTTAATGAAAGTTAAACATTATTTTGTGTTACTAAGCACTACTACTATCAAAAATGTTTAATGAAGTTCTAGATACGCAAAACGTAACCTTACAGATCTTTATAAAACAAAGCTAAATAATATAAGTTTAAACTAATAAACTGAAAGATGAACTTGTATTTTTTCTCTCAAGAAAAGTATTACATGTCATAAGAAAACTTTCATTAAACATTTTTATCAAGCGAAATTATGTAAAATTACTAAAAAAATAATTGACTGTTTAAAAAAAACATTTACCTTTGATTTAAAGAAAAAAAACTTTCTTTATATTGAAGTAAAAAATATTATAAAATATCATATCATCACATCATCTCTTCATAGTAAGATCGAAGAACCAGAACTTATCATAGTTGGACAATTTCTACAAAACGAAATAAGGGAAAAAATATTTTATAAAATATCACTTTTATTGTAAACTTTTATATTTTGCATCAAAGATGAGTGAAGTAAAATTAATTATAAAAAAATCAGTAAATTTACTCTTTTTAATAAATTTTATTGTTTTAAAGAACATTTAAATCATTTAATCTAAAAAAAATGCTAGTCCATTTACTCCATTTACCAATCCATTTACTCAATATTATATTAACTATTATGTAATACAAATGCGCTTTATGACAAACCATGATTTTTATTTGATGTTTAATAAAACAGATATTCACCAAAAAGAACTAACCAATTACGTTATACTTAATGACTTTAATTATTAGATTTTTATTTGATGTTTAATAAAACAGATATTCACCAAAAAGAACTAACCAATTACTAAAACAATAAACTACTACAATAAATACTAAAACAATAAACATTTAACATATTGTCACTTCTTTTTGGTTGATTTGATTTTTTATATAAATAATCTATTTTGTCTCTTCTCTCAACAAAACAGAGATATTGATATTGAATTAAGAATTATAATCAAATCGACTCTTTTCAACAAACCAACACTCAATAGCTAAGTGAAAGAGAAAGTTATCATAATAAGAAGTCGAGATATGTATATGAATTATTATGTATCTATAGCAGTATCGACTATCGTACACAAATACATAACATAATTGGTATTTTATTAAAACGAATACATTTCGGTGTTTATACTAGTTTGGGTATCTCGATCTTTTGAACCGAATTGATACTTTCGGTGTTTTACTAGTTTGAGCTTTGAGTACATGGTATTTCGATTTTTTGAACTGAATTGATACTATAGACTATAGAGTATAGATTGACTATGTTAGCACATTAAGAAAACATTTAAAGTATGCTAAACTTTCTTAGTATGAAAAATAGAATTGTTTGCTTGTATGGTAGATAATTAGGTTTGTTAGAAAATTAAGAGTATTGAGTATTCTAATTTTAAGTATCCGATATTTAATAACCCAAATCATAGCAATCATAAATTAAATTTAAATTAATTTTTCAGTCTGCAAAAGTATGTACATATTTAAAATTAAAATACTGTAGTAATCTCGGGAAATCCAAATCCAAAATAATAATAAAACAAATCCATAATAAAAAAGTATCGATTCGGTTCAAAGTATCCGGTTCAAAGTATCAGGTTAATGTCATGAAAGTATCAGTTGATATCGATACTGAAAAGACCCGATTTCGCACATCACTATAGTAAGGTCGAAGAACCAGCACTTTTCATAGTTGGTCAATTTCTACAAAACGAAATAAGGAGAAAAATATTTTATACAATATCACTTTTATTGTAAACTTTTATATACGTGCATAAAAGATAAGTAAAGTAACAAAAAAATATAAAACAATCAGTAAAATTACTTTTTTGTTATTGATGATTGACTCATGATTTACTCAATAATGTATTAACTATTATGTAATACAAATGCGCTTTATGACGAACCATGATTTTTATTTTATGTTTAATTTCTACAAAACGAAATAAGGGGAAAAGTATTTTATACAATGGGCTATTATTTTGAAAACGTACATTTTTTTGTTGATTTTTAAATTTTTGATTTTTAAAAAATCTGAAATTTTGATATATTGTTGGCATTGACGAAAGGAAAAAAGTAATTTCTGCTTTTATTTTTTGTGTACTCTGAATCGGAGTTATGCGCGGTTGAATTTTGAGGCTTTTTCACGTAGTTTTTGGTAATGGTGGCAAGGTTTTGTGAATAGGTGCCACAAATTTCATCCGACTTACGTATATTTTTGCAAGTAAAAAGGAAAATAATTGAATAATTGAAATAAGTAAGTTTAAAATTAATAACTTTTCTCTTTTCCGCTAGGCGGCGCGTAAAACCTTGGTTTACTTCAAAGCTCATATCTCAAAAAGTAGGCTTTTTTTTTTTTTGTTTTTCACAAATTTTAAAGTAAACATACGCAGCTATGAAATTGAGAAATAAAAAGTCAGCAATTCAATACGGATTTTTTCTTACGATTTTTTAAAGTTTGGTATACGAAAAATTCACATGTGTTTTTTTATTAAGTTAATAATCCTGTACTAAATGTGGATCTAATAAATTAAACATTTCATATTTTAACACCTGCAACAAATTTGAACCATTTTCTGTGCGGTTAAATGGTTAAAACTTATTAAAAATTAATTTAAGCTACGTGGTAAAATAAAGGAATTTAAATTATTAAAAGGGTGTGTAAAATGTTTATTCATTTTAAAAAATGTCTATTCAGCCCCTTTTTACTAATTAAAATCTCATTAGAGGCTCATAATTTTAACATTTAAAATTTCTAATGACGCCCACAAACGGTTTTTGACCAAATTATACTTGCATCCAATCAAAATATATTAAATTGTACCTACCTAATTTTACTTGAGTCTACCTATGTCAAAACTATTTCAAGGGTATATATATATATATTGATTGGATTGCCTTATAATCAATTATATTCCAAAATATTTAGAAGACATAACGTTTAGAAAAGATAATAATAGAAATGCCTTTCAAATTGTGCTGCAACTTGTACGGTCTCAAAAATCATCAGCGGACATCAAAAAATGTGAAACTGGTCACACCAGCTGTTATTCAAAAAGCTACGACCCTAAATTTTACTTTGCGTGATGACCAGTTTATATGTGAAACATGTCGCACTTATATCTATAAAAATAAGGTAAATTTAATTATTTTATTAAAATGAATAAAAATTCATATGCAACTAATATTTTCTATACAGCAGCTTTCATGTTCGGAAACTATCGATAGTGAAATTATTTCTATAAATCAGGATGTTGAAAATGTTCCAACGAACGAAAATATTTAAATACCTCCAGCATCTTTAGATCCATCACCAGTCTCGGTTGATACAATATCTCCACCAGTTCCTGAACTACTTAATGACATTTTAGAAGATATTAACAATGTTCTTGGAAGGTTAGCCGAATCTCCTATCGAACAAAATCATATTACAACAGGAAGTTATAAAAAAATTGCAAGTGTCACATCGGCAATAAGTCAAAGAATATTTCAAGTAGATTCAGTTAAAGTGTTATCACCAAACGAGGAATGTGAATATACATCATGGCTTATGAACCTTAAAAAAGAGTTTAAAGATGCCAGCTGTAAATCAAAACAAGTGTTTTTGTTGACAACTCTACCACGTAAATTTTGGTCAAATCAACGTATCCAGGATGAATTTAATGCATCAAGACGACTGGTAGAATTCGCCATGGATCTGTTGGAAACAGTAGGTCTTTACAGTTGGCCTGCAAAGCAAACAAGTTCACAGTTTGTCACAAAATATAGTAAAACAAATTCAAACATACTTCTTATCAGAGGAAATTAGTAGAACAATGCCTGGCCTTAAAGATGTTGTTACTATTACAGAAGGATCGACAAAAATTAAGAAATCAAAGCGGTTGGTGTTATGGACCCTCACTGACATCTACGAAATGTTCTTGGAAGAAAACAAAGAACTCAAGGATTCCACTGTTTTTTACCGGATAACACTACACCCGATAAAATAATTGCCAAAATGTTTTCTCTTTCTGATGATCATAAATATTTCAATTTAAAGGCAAAAAAAAAATATATAAATTAATTTTTTAATGTATTTATTTTTAATATTGATTAAATTATAATGTTTATAGGAAAAATATTTTTTTAATGTTTTTTTCTAATGTTAGTGTTGGTGATGTTGAAATTATAACAAAATCTTCGATCACTGGGATCTCCAATTCTTATTCTGAATCAAAACCTGTTTCTCAATCAGAAATACACGAAAAATGGTTCAAATTTATTGCAGGTGTTAAAATATGAAATGTTTAATTTATTAGATCCACATTTAGTACAGGATTATTAACTTAATAAAAAAACACATGTGAATTTTTCATATACCAATCTTTAAAAAATCGTAAGAAAAAATCCATATTGAATTGCTGACTTTTTATTTCTCAATTTCATAGCTGTATATGTTTACTTTAAAATTTGTGAAAAACAAAAAAAAAAAAGCCTACTTTTTGAGATATGAGCTTTGAAGTAAACCAAAGTTTTACGCGCCGCCTAGCGGAAAAGAGAAAAGTTATTAATTTTAAACTTACTTATTTCAATTATTCAATTATTTTCCTTTTTACTTGCAAAAATATACGTAAGTCGGATGAAATTTGTGGCACCTATTCACAAAACATTGCCACCATTACCAAAAACTACGTGAAAAAGCCTCAAAATTCAACCGCGCATAACTCCGATTCAGAGTACACAAAAAATAAAAGCAGAAATTACTTTTTTCCTTTCGTCAATACCAACAAAATATCAAAATTTCAGATTTTTAAAAAATAGTTGTTTTTTTTTCGATGTACGTTTTCAAAATAATAGCCCCAATATCATTTTAATATAGACTTTTACATACGTGAACAAATCAAACTTTGCAACAAAAAAAAATCGATCACCCGCCGAGGGCGCACCGGCCCGACGGCCGGAGGGCCGGCGGGCCAGTCCGCCCCTGCTGGCATATTATGTTTAAAACTTTCAGTTTGACAAAATTCAACCTGATTTATCATTCAACTCACTCAGACTTCGGAAAACGAAACCCTAAAATTTGAATGAATTAAAATATTATTTTCAACTTGAACTAATTTATTCTGTGACAAATACCATCCATTTCGGAACACATAACCCTAAAATAGAATGCAGTTGTCAAAACCTAACTTTTAGTTATCAATTTTTATGTTGGTATTAATGTCGTTACCCAATCCTTCTAACACGAGGGAGACGAAAAAATAACTTAGTTATAAACCAAATAAACTTTTCAAAGATGAAATGACACAACATTCGAGTAGAAAAAAAATATTTTTATATTCTAGTAACTAGAGAGAGAAAACTATATACTCATCCACTTAACGCGAACAAACAGATTTCACTGCCGCCATTACACGCACTTTATGAATGTTTATTTTTTGTATTTAAAACAACATTTTTTTAATGCTTTTTGTTTTATGTAAATGTTGTTTATTTCTGTTCTTTTTTTTAAGTTTAATTTTTTAACTTTTTGATAAATTATTATTTTTTATATACAGAAGCAACACGTTGGGCAGCCATTTGTAGTGTGGGTTAGTTTGTTTTATTAAACTTCTGTATTATATTTAATCCAATGTACCAAAAATAAGAACACATTTAGTTTAGTTTGTATTTTTTTTTAATTTTAAAAACTTTTTAACGAAGAAGTGATTTTAATTTTACAAAAAAACCAAATTTCATTTACTTATTTAATTTTAAACAAAATAAAAGAATTTGAACAAATTTTAATTTTTTTATTTCGTCTCTTTTGTTTTGTTTCGTCTCTTAGGACGATTCATCGCGTTCTGTCTTCGATTTTTTTTTTTTTGTTTCTCGTTAAACCGGATATAGGGTGTACAATATATTGTAATGAAGAGCTTCTTCGTTGCATAGCAACGAAGTGGCATAGCAGGTCGCGTACCTAGCGAAATTACTTTTAGCCCCAGACTAGCTACAGCCTATGGGGTCGAGAGAAAAATATCTGCTGCTCTAGTACAAATAACTGAATTTGTACGCGAATCATGTGATAAAAACGGATGTAAGACAAGAAAAAGTGAACTAAACAGACTCTGGCAACCCCCATATATGAAAGAACCGCGATCAGCACGTCCAACCCCACGACTCTAATACCCTCTTCACACGCTCTCGCACTTCATCCACTCACACATACACACACATAGACACATATGAAATAATCCACTATCATTCTCTAACCATAAACAAACCAGGTTAAAGTTTTCGGAAAGTGAAACCATATAATATCAAATCAAACGTAAAATTAAGTGCAATTGTTGTTTGCCTTTAGTAACAGAAAAGGATTTGACAGCTTTTTGTTGGATGCAAATTAGTAGTGAAGGTTCACTTGATTAGTTTGTATACCTTCTGAATTAAAGCAAATAATTAAACAAGAAAAATAACCGAAAAATTAAGTTCATTATTCAAAACGTTCACAGCTCTAACAAGCATTTTTATTATAGATGTTAATGATGCTATTTAGTATTATGATTTTTATATGAACGAAACGAGAGTTTAAATGTAAAAAAAATAATGATAATATTATATCCTGTCACTGTTCTTTTATTTTTTGTTGTTGTTGTTTTCTTGGTTTATTCTAGAAATTCTAGAATATATCACTCTAGAGAAATAGTATTACTAGGCTTTATCGTTCATAATTAAATCAGAATTAATGATTGTATTATAAGTAGCTGAAATTTTGAGAAATAACTATCAGAAATTAATCAATAAGTTCAACTACAAGAAAAGAACAATTTACAAGCATTTTGGTTTGTTTCATAGTATATCACCCACACACACTCCATACACTCACGCTCACATTCCTACATACATACATATTTATTTATAAAAAAAATCATTTAAAGTGACTCACCCCATGATTTGTGCCCATCCGCCTCCTGTCTTGGCGGGTTAGCCGCTCATTTCTCCTAATTGCTTCTTATACTCAAGAATAGTAAGCTGCTGATGCCGGTGGCGGTGTATAAAAATAGAACGAGCCCCGCTGTAATCACGTTCGTTAGCTAAGGTGATTATGAAGGAACGCCCTTCAATTAATGCGTAAAATTCATACAGCGGTTTGGTATTACGAACAACAATTATTATAATCCAGTAAAATTTGGACGCTCTCAGATGTGCAGATACGTTGTAACCAAGGAATGGTATAACAAAATTATATGACCGTGGATAGTGTTGAACAGCACTGATTATAATAAAGTATAAATATTTTTAAAAGCTCCCAGATGAGAATATATACGGTATAACCAAT
Organism: Diogma glabrata; assembly: GCA_963693315.1. Taxonomy (NCBI): domain Eukaryota; kingdom Metazoa; phylum Arthropoda; class Insecta; order Diptera; family Cylindrotomidae; genus Diogma; species Diogma glabrata. The sequence goes on from CAVNZG010000726.1 coordinate 60,529, forward strand.
GAATAATATATCAGAATTATATGATAGTTGATTATGTGGTACGGTAGTACTGATAACATGGTAGTTTTTGCAGCTCACAGAAGGCCATACACGTTGGAACAAATGGGTTGCATACGATGTGCATATACGTTGTAACAATTAAATTGTAGATATGACCAGGGATGGCAGCGATTTCTCCTAACCGGTTTTATCCACTGGATTTTATCCGGGTGGCTAATTCATTTTATCCTGGATTTTAGCCGGATAAAATTAATTCGTACAATTTTATTATACAAAAAATGAAAGAAATGTTTTTTTTTCTTATTGTGATTTCTCTGGAAGTGATTATGACAAACAGATACATTTTATAATTGATCTCAAACAATTAAAAAGATAGATAATCTAGCTAGACTCTAGAGAAAGATCTAATTTATTAGAGGATAAAAAACTATATGAATAAAAGGTGCTGTGTGCTTTTCGAATATGACAAAAAAAATCCTTTTTTTATACAAAAACAAATTATCCGGCTTTTTTAATATTATCCGGATAAAACCGGATTTTATCCACCTGGAGAGGTCAAAATGAAAAAAGCCGGCTTTTTAACCATCCCTGGATATGACAGTTGTTAATGATGAACGGCCATAACCATCACAAGATAAAAAATATTGAAGAATATTGACACGAATATTGAAGAATTTTGACACGAATTCAGTTATATTTTTTATAAACGAGATAATAGAAGCAAAAATATGGAGGGGCTGAAATCTCACAGCTCTGAGATATCAAGACTTCGGTCTGGGTAAAGGATTTTGATATAGTTTTCGGCAAAAAACTTTCACGAGGACATGGTTTTTAGTTTTGGGCAGCGATGTATATCAAACATAACTCTTTGTTAACGTACAAGTATTTTTTATATCTGTTTAAAAACTTATTACAAAACTAACACGAAATATCAATACGTTGCCGGAAAATTATAATCCAAATCCAAAAATTTTGTTAAATTAAATAAAATCAAACTTTTTCAAAATTCCAAAAATATTCCAAAAACTAGAATGAAATCAAATATTTAAACTTTTTCTAAATTCCGATAATATTCCAAAAATTCTTAAAAATTCAAACTTTTCCAAAATTCTAAAAATATTGCAAAAATTATTACAAAATCAAAAATTAAAACTTTTTTCAAAATTATAATAAAATCAAAAATTTAAAATTTTTCAAAATTCTAAAAATATTCCAAAAATTCTTACAAAATCAAAATATGAAGCTTTTTTCAAAATTCTAAATATATATCTATATAAAATTCAAAAATTCTATTTTTTTTTCCAAATTCTAAAAATATTGCAAAAATTATAGCAAAATAAAAATTGAAACCTTTTTCAGAATTCCAAAAATATTCCAAAAATTAGAATGAAATCAAATATTGAAACTTTTTCTAAATTCCAATAATAATCCAAAAATTCTTAAAAATGCAAACTTTTTCCAAAATTCTAAAAATATTGCAAAAATTATTACAAAATCAAAAGTCGAAAATTTTTTCAAAATTCCAAAAATTATAATAAAATCAAAAATTAAAAATTTTTCAAAATTCTTAAAATATTCCAAAAATTCTTACGAAATCAAAAATTAAAACTTTTTCAGAAATTCTAAAAATAATGCAAAAATTATTACAAAATCAAGAATACAAACTTTTTCAAAATTCCAAAAATATTTCAAAAACTATAACAAATTCAAAAATGTCATTGTCCAATTTCATTTTCAATTATATTTACGTCATAAAAACAGCTACATATTTTTTCCAAAAAATTGGCTAAAAAATAAATGAAATTATTTTTTGACACACTTGACATTATTTTTTGACAAACTTATAATGCCATAATTCTCAATAATAATAATAAAATTTCATTTCAAACAATTTTATTTTTTCCTAAAAATTGGGTAAAAATAAAAAAAATCTCTCTTTTGACACACTTGACAACATTTTTTTGACAAACTTATAATGCCATAATTCTCAATAATAATAATAAAACTCATTTCAAACAAACAATAATTTTATTTTTTTTCCAAAAAATTAGGTAAAAAAATAAATAAAAATCTTTCTTTTGACACACTTGACAACATTTTTTTGACAAACTTATAATGCAATAATCTAGATTTTGGTCTCACATACCAATCCCGACCATCAAGATTTCTCCAAATTCAATGTTTCTACTCGTAATCACTTAAAATGAACGTTTTTTAACCAAAAAATATGCAAATTTCTTTGTTTTGACACACTTGACGATTTTTTTGACACACTTCCGGTACAGTTATCAAACACATCGTCCTTTCGGCTCTTCCCATTGAGTAAACCTATTTTTAGAAAAAAAAAATTTTGAAATCCGTTCAGCGGTTTTCTAGATTTCGTCGGTTGTGACGGACGGCCGGACGGCCGGCCGGCAGACAGACACACATTTTTTTTTTTTTGCTTTTTTAGAATCAGTAGGTCCTAAAACGTCGAGAAATGTCAAAAAAAGTGGGGGTAAGAATTTCACTTTGAGCTCATGAATGTAATACTTAGGTCTTTCAGACCGAAGTAATATCAAACATAACTCTTTGTTAACGTACAAGTATTTTTTATATCTGTTTAAAAACTTATTACAAAACTAACACGAAATATCAATACGTTGCCGGAAAATTATAATCCAAATCCAAAAATTTTGTTAAATTAAATAAAATCAAACTTTTTCAAAATTCCAAAAATATTCCAAAAACTAGAATGAAATCAAATATTTAAACTT
>CAVNZG010000728.1:0-152180 GCA_963693315.1 Diogma glabrata
CCTACAAAATCAAAAATTGAAACTGTTTTCAAAATTCTATATACATATATATAAAAAATTCAAAAATTCTGTTTTTTCAAAATTCTAAAAATATTGCATAAATTATAACAAAATCAAAAATTGAAACTTTTTTCAAAATTCCAAAAATATTCCAAAAATTAGAATAAAATCAAATATTTAAACATTTTCTAAATTCCAATAATATTCCAAAAATTCTTTAAAATTCAAACTTTTTCCAAAATTCTAAAAATATTGAAAAATTATTACAAAATCAAATATACAAACTTTTTTCAAAATTCCAAAAATATTTCAAAAACTATAACAAATTAAAAAATGTCCATGTCCAATTTCGTTTTCAATTACATCTACGTCATTAAAACAGCTACATTTTTTTTCCCAAAAAATTGGCTAAAAAAATCAATGAAATCATTTTTTGATACACTTGACATTATTTTTTTGGCAAACTTATAATGCCATAATTCTCTATAATAATAATAAAATTTCATTTCAAACAAATAATTGATTTTATATGTTCCCAAAAAATTGAGTAAAAAAATAAATAAAAACTTTCTTTTGACACACTTGACAACATTTTTTGACAAACTTATAATGCAATAATCTAGTTTTGATTCGCACATACTAATCCCTACTATCAAGATTTCTCCAAATTCAATGTTCCTACTCGTAATCACTTAAAATGAACGTTTTTTAAGCCAAAAATATGAAAATTTGCTGTTTTTGACACACTTAATGATTTTTTTGACACACTTCCGGTACAGTTATCGAACACAGCATCCTTTCGGACTTGTCCCTTGAGTATACCTATTTTGAGAAAATTTTTGAAATCCCCCCATGCGGTTTTTCCTGCAGCGTAGGTAATGACGGCCGAACGGCCGGCCGACAGACAGACATCTATTTTTTTTTTTTTGCTTTTTTGGAATCAGTAGGTCCTAAAACGTCGAGAAATGCCAAAAAAAAGTGAGGGTAAGAATTTCACTTTTGGCTCATGAATGTAATATTTAGGTCTTTCAGACCGAAGTAATTTTCGGCATAGATCTTGCGATTTTTGTATTCAACACACAGGTTAACAGTCATTTTTGATCCTAACTTTTGGTTTGGTTTTATATTTTGAAATTATTTTGTTCTGTCAATTACCGTTATACAGTTATTTATATAAAATTTTAGTACATGGAGACAATAAGTCACCGAAAAAGTGGTCTTGTAAGATCAAAATTGTTTTAAACAATGTTTCAATATTGTAGGTCCTAATATCCGATTTGAAAAAATTTGTAATGTTAGGATAGTTCTTTGCTCCAACTGTTAGTGTGACCATTTTTATACATTTTTTATGTAGACGTGCATATGTAATCCACGTATGTGGACGAAAACCCAAAACTATTAAAATACATAACTATTTATACATAACTAATATACGTAGCTAATTTAAGCAATCAAAAAATAATAACCTACAGACCCAGGACAGAAAGTTATAATAAGACCACCATCCTAGTAGTCATTATTTTGACAAATGCTTTACTTTTCTTATGTAAAGTCACAAGTCTTTTGTATTTCCTGATTTTATAATTCTTCAAAAAGGTTCGATTAATTCAAAACAAAAACGTAAATAAGTCGAGCCATTCATTAAATCTATTCATTTTCTATTTCGATATATGTTGTGTAGTTTATTTCTCTATTTTACTTTCGTTGCTACCTACGGTGACGTTGTTGGTATTTTGTCATAGTTTTAAATAATTACCGCTCATTTCCTTTTCGCAACAATACATTTAGAAAGAATTTATAATCTGGATTCCAAAACTATCTGAATCAGAATCCGGTATCCAAAAAACGAATTATATTTATGATTAGTATAAAAATATTTGAATGTTTGCCCATTGAAAACAAGCAAACCCCAAACCGGCAAAAATTTCCTTTTTGCATAGATATAAATTATTCATATTGTAAATTTGAACAAATACAAGAAAAATACAACATATGAAAGTGAACAAAAATCACATGTCAATAAAACGAAAAGCACATCTGGATTATTTCATAGTAGCGAAAAAAACTGAAACAAATTCATTAGAATTTCTGTGAGTTAGATTTGCACTTGTCTGTTTTATAAACAACAAGAAACAATTTACATCCGTTTTCGTAAATTATTAAAAAGATTATCATAAGTCAAAAAAACACTTGAACGATTTCACTTGTACTTGTTTGTTTTTGTTATTCGGATTATTGTTTACTTTTGTTTACCATTTTCCGTTTTTCATATACATTAATTTTCATTTTCTCATCATTATTATCGAGCATTTGTAATACAAGAACAAAAAAAAACAGCAAACGGCAAAAGAATAAAAACTTAATTTTCCAATCGAATAGATAAAATATTTGTATAAGAAAATCATTTATGCAGAGTTTTCCCTGAATTTTATTTTTGGTTGTTTATAGAATTTTTCATTGATTATGGTATTGAGAAAATTTTCTTTTATCTGCAACTTTCTTCGTACTTCCACTTTAAAATTTGTTTAGTTTAGTTGTCTTTTTTAGATTTAAAATTTTTTGTCATCTAATTTGCCATGTTGTAGAAGATTTTGTTTGTTTGCGTTACTTATAGAGGGATATTACAGATATTATTGATTTGAGTTTGATTAGCATGAATAAAATTACGATTTAAAGATTTGAAAGATATGTCGGTGCGGAAAGTAGAGATGTAAAGTTGTACAACGTTTTTAATGCGTTCTAAATATAATGTTTCCTTGCATTAGCATTAGGTTAGATACCGATGATATCGGAGCATTTCTTGCGTTAAAATAAATTAAGGTAAAAAAATAAACTGAAAATATATTTCTGTAGTAGCGCTTGAACATGTCAGAAAAAATTGAAATAATTCTAACCACCGACAATGGTGAGGTCGAAAAGCACAATAATAACAACAATTCAGCTATCACCAGTTGTCATTTTTGACATATTTCAAAAATTATTGAAAAAGCATATTAATATTGAAGTTCTTTTTGCAATTTAAATTTGCTCCACCACACCATGGTGGAGAAATAAACTAGCAACAACTCACGAAGACTGTGAGAACATTTTTAAGAACGCAATAAAAATATAAACTGTTTTGGATTGGTAGTACTTTAGAACAGTTCCTAAGCCCTATAAATATAAACTGATAAGTGCAAGAATTATATTTTTGGTGGTGTCACGCTAATAGAATATAGACGTTTTAAGAGGCATTCGGCCTATGTAAAGTATCCAGTCATACCATATGTCAGTGGACCACTATTTGTGGCAGGTTTCGAGAGCTTCTACTAGAGATCAAGTTCTTCCAATTAGATGACAACTTGACTCCATGACAACAAAAAATATTTTAATTGGATTATGAAATTTTGAATTGATGAAATTTATATATATTTTTTTTATGTAATTTATAAAAATTTAAATGTTTTTACTTTCTTGGATATAACTATGACGATAATAAATCATACAAAAATGTTGATGTATTAATTTCATATTTATAAAAGATTTGAACGTTTGCCGAAAAACAGTACATTATAGAACAAGGTTGAGAAGTAAGCTATTATTGACCGAGAACTTTTAGATAATGTTCGAGGTCTATATTAGTCTTCTCAACCGAGGTATATATAGAATTTTGTTAACTACTAACACTAATTATCATATTTGCTTTGATTAGATTTTGATATTAGTCATTTCCCATTTCATTTTTTAAATATCTTAAAATATCAAGTAGCCTGGAAGTTTAGTTTCATACAAATAAAACGAAACAAGGGAATGCAATTATATTATTTGTTTGTGTTTTTTTGTTCATTTCAATTAAAATAAAAGAAAATTTGTCATTATTAACTTAGGTAATTTTTTGTTATTATTGTTGACGGGGGTTGAGAAAAATTACTTCTCAGGGGGCATTCGAGTAAATAATGACGATTTCTCAAGTTAGTAGTTAAAAAAAGTATCTAATTTGGTGCTAAATAGTCTTTTTGTTTTTGATTCATAATTGTCGGCCTCTCTACGATCGGCCATCAAGCTATAGACTCTCACTCAACACAAAAAGTTGCACTTTAGCTTCATATTAAGTATTATACTATTAAGGAATAAACTATATATTAGTTTCAAAAATTGCGCAAAATAAAAACAATGGTTTGTTCAACGAACAATAACCAGAAAAACAGTGTAAATATACACAGTTAAAAAAAAAGCTGAATATGTAATGCAAATTGCTACACATATAGGTCCTACGGAAGTTTCCATTATAAAACAATGCAAAGCTTGCTTTACAGTTAAATTTAATGCCCTTTGTATAAGCAAGTTGTTTTCAAACTTCTATACTATTTCTATAAAAAAAAATCATGATGTTAAAATTGTACTAAAGTTTGTAGTTTTGCTTTCAAATCAGTTTTAATGCAACATTTGCTGTGCAATGTAATAATAACTTGCATTACATAACCCAATAACGCTTGTATCAAAAATTACAGCAACTTTTTCAACTGTGTAGAGATCAACGTGCACGCACTCGGTATTTCCATTCTTAAATGCCGAAAAAAATCTTATTTTAACTTTTGGAACCTAAGGAAATTAGGGACCTAAGGAAATTATAGCCGCTTTCGTTAAAGTTGAAGTTCGAATGTATGTACCAAATCCGCTGCGATGTAACAATTGTCAAAGGTTTGGTCATTCCAAAATACGCGGTAGTAGATCCCCAATTTGTGGTAAATGTGCTGAGGTGGAGGCAGAGGAACATGGAGAAGTGTGCACAAATATTAAGTGTGTTAACTGCGCCGGAAAACCTATAAGTAGTAACAGAGACTGTCTTATATTTCAAAGAGAGAAATAAATTGCAAGTATTAGAGCCAGTGAGCGAGTGACATATCAACGGGCGAAAGAGATATATCTCAAGTCTCACCCAAATTTAGGAGTCAGTAGAGCCAATGAATATGCGGAACTTTTACGTGAGCTAGAGAGATATATTCAACAAAAGAAAACGGAATTTAACCATAACAGTACTTAAGGCTATCAATTACAGTTACAAGTTAAACAATTAAATGTATCTAAGCAAGGAGAACAAAACAAAAAAATCAGACAAGTGCGAATAAAATTCGCTCGTCAAGGGTTCCGTGAATGTAAAGAAAACAATATCAAAATAATTAACATAAAGTTGTGTTGTCAAGGGTTTATATTGCCAGACCATAGACACATAAAATATAAATGGTTCATCGTAAATATCAATAGTAAATGTCAATCTCATCGAAATGATATAAAAAAGATTAGTTTATGTTAAATGTTATCCACAGCTGTTTATGGTAGCTAAGGAACGACTCAATTCTGTTAATCAACGACGAAATTTAGGGGTTGAGTGGTGTTAAAACTAAAAATAGGACTTTTTTGACAATAATTCAAAAACTATGCATCGCAAGATTCTAAAAAAATTGTAATGTTTCTTCACTTTGGTGTTCTTTCAAATGACACCCCACTCATGCAAGCCAAAAAAACTTTTTTTCACCCTTCCCTACTCCCATCCCCTAAACACATAGAACTAAAACCACTGAGGCTTCGCTATATTTTTTATTAAGGGTTTATCAAATTTCCTATCTCTATGAATTTTTTCAAACTTTTCTGTCAATCAACGAAGAAACGTAAAGGGGACGACTAACTTTTTGTTGCACTTTCTTGGGAATAATTCAAAAACGGTGCATCCGAAAATTCTAAAAAAAATTGTAATGTTTCTTAAATTTTGTGCTCTTTCAAATGACACCCCACTTATGCGAGCCAAAAAACCTTTTTTTCATCCTTCCCATAAACACATATGAATAAAATCACTTGAGGCTTCGCTGTATTTTTCATTAAGGGTTTATCAAATTTCCTATCTCTATAAATTTTTTCAAATTTTTCTGTCAATCAACGAAGAAACGTATAGAAGGGGGAACCAACTTCTTGTTGCACTTTTTTGAGAATAATTCAAAGCCGGTGCATCGCAAAATTCTAAAAAATATTGTAACGTTTCTTAATTTTGGTGCTCTTTCAAATGATATCCCACTCATGCGAGCCAAAAAACCTTTTTGTTTGTTTGAATGGGCAAGAGGAAAAAGTGATCTAATAAATGGTGGAGATATGAATGCGCGGATGTGGGGATGTATGAGAAACTGTGTGAGAGAGACTCGGTTGAGTAACCTTATTCAGAATAGCGAAATGGTTATTCTGAATGATGGTAGACCAACTAGGTTAGCGAGAGTGGGCTGAATAGCTAGTGCAATCGATATCTCTTTGGGGTCGATTGACCTGGCTACTGAGATCACTTCGAATGTTAGTAAAGAGAATTTGGGTGGAGATCATTATATGATCGAATTGAATGTAAGAGATAACAGGCTCCATCGGGATAGAAGGAAATTTATGAAAGAAAAGAAATGGGTGGAACGAATGAATGAAATTCTCATTGTGAATGATTTCGCTAATGCGGAGCAACTTGAGTGTGAAATAGAGAGAATGAACGAAATATCCGTTAAAACGGTTGATATGAAAAATATTTGAGTGAAAGTTTGGTGGAATAATGAGATCCAGTACTGGTATGAAAGGAAATGGATGGCTTTACTCAATTTTAACCAGTGCATTTGCACCGAAAACAGAATAACTCTGTCTAGAATGACAGCAAAGTTAAAGAAGGCCATCCGTTGTGCGTAATTATGTGTCAAAAAAGACACATAGGACGACTACACGGGATGTATGGCAAAAGTGCAATAGAGTGAGAGGAATGAAAGTGGTGGAAGGAATGTGGCATTGGATGACCGTGAAAAAGGGATTGAATTTATAAGAAAGATGGGTAACATGGATAATAGCTTTAATGAGATTCTCCAGAATGATTATGGATGTGAAAGTGATGATATGAGTCGCTCTTTTGAATGGAGTGAGTTCATGGAGGTATTAGACAACACTATTCTGTTTAACACTATTTTTATTTCTTTTTAGTATATCCTTATTGGAAACATATTCATTTTTATTTTTACGTATTATTTATTTATTTTTTGGAGATTCACATTTTATGTATTTTATTTTTCTATTTAATTTTTGAAATTTGTAATTAGTTTGTGAACTTGCAATTGATGGGCAATTTGGCTCCAATAAAGGAGCTAAGCCATAAATTAAAAAAAAAAACAACTTTGTAGCCAAAATTGGGGTTGTTTTCTAAAATTAACAAAAAATTATCTAGACCTGCGTTAACAAAATGAAATGGGTTAAACTCATCAAAATATATTTTAGGAAATTTTATTTGCTCTCGATACGAGGCATAGATATAGTAGTCCTCTTCAACTATGATTAGGAGACCTACGATTGAAGGATTAAAGTTTGTTTACCACGTCTTTGATATTATCAGATTTTATTTTCTATTGGATAAACATTTTAATTTCATCTTTCTCTTTAAACAACAATTTTTACTGTTTTTGAAGTAATATTTTGAAAAAAAAATTCACACTTTTCAAAAGAGTTTTGTCACCTTTAACAACATTTTGTTACAGCATAAGTACAAAACATCTAAATAATGATATTTTTGAAGTGAAAAAAATAACTTTCTCAACACAATACAATTTTCACTTTTCTACCCACTAATGTCTTTCTATTTTTGTCACTGCTTTCGAATATTAAATCAACGAAGGTTATAAAATACTGGTATATACTTAATTTTATGTACTTACATTTTCCCACATCAAAAGTCATTTTTCACTTGAAAAGAGTCACTTGAAAAAATTAAATGTCTATAAAAAAAATAACATGGTTATGTTATAAATTTTTATGTCGTGTTTTGCTATTTTTTGTGAATCGTAAAGTACAAGGTGTACGCCGTTTATGTATATGAAGAATAAGGAAATAATTTAGGTGGAGTGGAACAAAACTCTTTATTGTTTTCTAGTTTTGTAAAAAAAATTAAGAATCTCTACTTTAAGATTAAATATTTTACATTTACCATTAATCACTTCAATGTTACTACAACTAAATCACATCTATTATAATTTTTTAAGTAAATAAGAGTTAAGAGATATAAAATTATATTCATCCCTACAAATTGTTAGAACAAACAACATAAATATCTGTTCACAAATGGTAGAGGAAAAGAATTTCCCTCGAATACCATATACACAACACACAATAAAAAATCTAACAAAAAATATGTTGAATTAGATTTTGTATGGAAAAAAAGAAGGAATGTTGAGACTTTAATGTTTAAATTTATTCTGATGTGAGCAAAAAAGTAAAAAATTTTGTACTTTAAAAATTTGATTTACGTACGTACTACGGTTTAAATTTTAAATAAACTGAACGAAGTGATTGTTAGTTATTATGTTGTCTTGAGGACGAACCGGATTTGTTATTGCTAATATATTGAGCTTTCGAGTTAAGCTTTTGAGTATATTTTTGGTTTCTAAAATGAGGGTTGCGTTAATTACAATATGTGCATAACATCAACACATAAAAACCGTCTTAAACCTAGATTTCACAACAACATGCGTTCTGGGGTGTTGATGTACTCAAATCTTTTTGTTAGTTTTTATATTTTATCGTGCATGCAAAACTTACATTTATCTAACGCCAGCTCAAGCTGGCGTGAATTCTGATCACCAACTTCCAGACAAGAGAATTGCAAAACGAAACGCGTGCCTTAAAATACCACTCAAGCTCTCCAGGAAGGACAACGGCCATGTCACCACTCTCCCCTAAATATTTACCCTAACAAGTCATTTTATTTTTTTTTACCATATTAGCTTGCTCCTCCCGTGGTTGAATCACTGTTGCTTGAGGTTACTTGACTTGTTGGTCTATCCAAAAAATCTTTTTCAACTGTTGTAGAAGTTTTGTAATCGACACCAAGTGGAGGCAAAAATTCAAAATTGCTATGGTGCTACCTAATAGACTGGTCCGCCGAACTCGATAAAACTATCGAAAACGCATAGATTCTTGACTGTGGTTCATTCTGATGGTTAGTTAATATTGAGTTCGATATTATTCGTCGTTATATTGAAACTGTAAATTTATGATCAGTCGAAAATCTTAACAGAGGAATCATGTCCCAGCCCAAAGTCAGCACATGTAATCATTTTACAATTAATATTAGCCTTTCATTTTATTATTTTCTTTCTATTCACAATTAGGTTCTTCCTCAAAAACTAAAACACAAAAACAAATCTTACAATTGATACTTTTATGTACTCAAAAAGATCAAAAACTAGTCTTTGGCTGTTCATGTTTTTATAACTTATTTTGTAATAATAAACTTTTATATTTTATTTAAACTTTAAAAAAACGCGATTATTTGAATTTTGAAATTGATCTTGAATTTTCTTGTTTACCACTTTGGGCAGACTTTAAAAAAATTTCAACCACTCAATTTTACGCACAACTATCTCAATCCCACCTCTTGTTTTTTCTTCAAAAAACAAAAAGAAATGCCAATGGGACAAGCAAAAAAAATATCGTCAGCATAAATTCTATTCCATCAAATTAATTCGTTCGTATTATTGTAATTCTTATTTTCTTATGTTTCCATAATTATCTTTTTACATTCGGGCTTCCCGAAAGCGTCAGGTTTTCTTCGAAATATTTTATATTATTATGTTTTTGGCAAACAACTTGGTTTATTGCTTCGGTCTGAAAGACCTAAGTATTACATTCATGAGCTCAAAGTGGAATTCTTACCCCCACTTTTGTTGGCATTTCTCGTTTTAAGACCTGCTGATTCTAAAAAAGCAAAAAAAAAAGAGTATGTCTGTCTGTAGGCCGGCCTGGACGGCCGTCATTACCTACGCTGCAGGGAAAACCGCTGGAGGGATTTCAAAATTTTTTTTCTAAAAATAGGTATACTCAAGACAGGTCCGAAAGGACGATGTGTTCGATAACTGTAACGGAAGTTTGTCAGAAATAGCAAATTTTCATATTTTTGGCTTAAAAACGTTAATTTTAAGTGATTACGAGTACGAACATTGAATTTGGAGAAATCTTGATGGTAGGGGTATGTGAGATCAAAAACTAGATTATCGCATTATAAGTTGGTCAAAAAAATGTTGTCAAGTGTGTGAAAAGGAAGATTTTTATTTATTTTTTTGCCCAATTTTTTGGAAAATAATAAAATTGTTTGTTTGAAATGAAATTTTATTATTATTATTGAGAATTATAGCATTATAAGTTTGTCAAAAAAATGTTGTCAAGCGTGTCAAAAGAAAGATTTTTATTTATTTTTTACCCAATTTTTATAGACAAAAATTAAATTAATAGTTTGTATGAAATGAAATTTTATTATTATTATTGAGAATTATGGCATTATAAGTTTGTCAAAAAAATAATGTCAAGTGTGTCAAAAAATGATTTCATTTATTTTTTTAGCCAATTTTTTGGAAAAAAAAATGTAGCTGTTTATATGACGTAAATGAAAATGAAATTGGACATGGAAATTTTTGAATTTGTTATAGTTTTTGAAATATTTTTGGAATTTTGAAAAAGTTTGTATATTTGATTTTGTAATAATTTTTGCAATATTCTTAGAATTTTGGAAAAAGTTTTAATTTTTGATTTTGTAAGAATTTTTGGAATATTTTTAGAATTTTGAAAAATTTTTAATTTTTGATTTTATTATAATTTTTGGGATTCTGATTTTGTAATAATTTTTGCATTTTTTTTAGAATTTTGGAAAAAGTTTGAATTTTTAAGAATTTTTGGATTGTTATTGGAGTTTAGAAAAAAGTTTAAATATTTGATTTCATTCTAATTTTTAGAATATTTTTAGAATTTTGAAAAAAGTTTCAATTTTTGATTTTGTAAGAATTTTTGCAATATTTTTAGAACTTTGAAAAAATAGAATTTTCGAATTTTATATATATATACATATTTAGAATTTTGAAAAAAGTTTCATTTTTTGATTTTGTAAGAGTTTTTTGGAATATTTTTAGAATTTTTAAAAATTTTAAATTATTGATTTTATTATAATTTTTGGAATTTTGAAAAAAGTTTAAATTTTTGATTTTGTAATAATTTTTGCAATATGTTTAGAATTTTGGAAAAATTTAAATTTTTAAGAATTTTTGGAATATTATCGGAATTTAGAAAAAGTTTAAATATTTGATTTCATTCTAATTTTTGGAATTCTGAAAAAGTTTGATTTTATTTAATTTAATAATATTTTTGGAATTTTGATTATAATTTTCCGGCAACGTATTAATGTTCCATGTTAGTTTTGTAATAAATTTTTACACAGAGATAAAAAATACTTGTACTTTAGCAAAGAGTTATGTTTGATATACATCGCTGCCCAAAACTAAAAACCATGTCCTCATAAAAGTTTTTTGCCGAAAACTATATCAAAATTCTTAAGTCAGACCGATGTCTTGATATCACAAAGCTGTGAGGTTTCAGCCCCTCCATATTTTATTTATTCGTTTAATGCGTTGAGAGGTTTTTGAAAATGTATATATATATACATTTTCGAAACACACTATTGTTTACTATTATATGTAGAGAGTATAGAGAATTGAAGTGCATTTGACATAGAATATCCTGCCTATTACAGGACAGGACGAACGGTGAAAGTTTGGCTGACTACATTCGTCCTGAGAATGAAAAAACAAAAAACCAAATGAAAGGTGAACTCAAATCCAAACCTTAGGAAAAAGACTCTCAGACTCTACCAACTAAGCTAGCCGGGCTGAACCGAAAAAAAATTACTGGCATCGATGAAAAGATAAAGATGGACGATCAGAAGAAAAATGGGAGATACTTTTCAGACAATTGGAATTAAAGAAGAACTAGAGGAAAGCATATCTATTGACGCATGTCTTTGGAAATAACGTCCTCAAGTTCAAAGGATGCGTTACCATTTACCAACTAACCTGATAACTTTGCTTTCACAAAGTTCAGATATCTGACGTCGTTTAAAACGAAGTTTCGACAGAAAACAAGGTCACCGAGAACAAAAGCGTAAGCGTAAGCGTACATGTAAGCGTGTACGTAAATTACAATCTAAAGTTTGATGTACAGAACATCGAAGAGCACAAGAAATTTCGCTAAGATGCACGTCCCAGCGAGGATGGTCTTTGGTTATGTACGCACGTGTGTAGCGTATTATTGCTTCTCATGTTAGCGTGTTATTCACTCGCTTGGATGCATTGACTTTGTAACGGAAATTCCACATTTAATTGGGTTTTCCCGGTATCGCTCAAGCACCACCCTCCACACATCTCCTGATTTTCCCGCTAGCAGTTTTCTAATCACTTCGTGTTCTCCACAAGTTCGGTTTTCATTAAACTTTTTCTCAAAAATAAACAAATAACATTTTGTTGATCAACTGTACGCTATACGATCATGATAGATGATAGTATAGCTATAGTTGATCCAAAATCAACATTTAAATAAGTAAAACAAAACATTAAATTAATGAACAAGTAAACTGGTTGGTTTTTTTTGTGATTGTTGACTATACAGTTAATACGAGGTGATTGGAAAGTTGTTGGCGGGTATGTGGAAGATACGAGAGAAATACTAATTTAATTCCAGAGAGTCGATCAATTATTTTGTTCGAAAAAATATTGATTTGGATAATCATTAAGTTACGCGTCGTGTTTTGAACAAGGTTGTTTTCTTTAATTAATTATTATTCTATTTTATTAAAAATGGTGGTTACTATAATTAACTTTCTTTTATTTTTTTTGGGTGAATTAAAATCTAACAATTATTAAAGAATAGTGTAATCCTCGGGAACATAAAGGTTTCGATTTGTTGACTTCTATCGGGAGAATTGAGTCGTAGTAACGGAACCAAAAAAGTTGAATAAACTTTCGCGCTCGTGTTAATGTGTTCCATAAGGTTAAACACTAAAAATAGTGTAATACTGAATGAGATTAGAGAGGACAACGGCGGGTCTGCCAGTCCTCTCCGGGTAAGTTTTTTTTTATTTCTTGTAGCGGTTTATTCCTGGATGGTGTGGTAAATTTGTTTTTGTTAAATTTCAACATAACGACAACGTTCAAAAACAAAAGTGTGCCGAAATTGCCTAAAACACATTTTTGACAAAAAAATTATTTTACTTAATTTACTTCACTAACTGTAAGAATGAGATATATCATATGAATTGATTTCCCTTTTATTCTTACGCATCTACGTACATATATATTATCCTTACTTTTATGATAGTAACATTGATATAATTTTTTTATTGTTTGTTTTGGTAAAACTTCATAAAATTAGATTGGGCTGTAATTCATCAGGTTGTGTTTTAGAAAGATTAGTTTTCTTGGAAATTAATGTTATGGGAGATATTACTTGTTAGATTTGATGTGTGTTCAACGCTTGTTTTTTTTTTATATTTTATCTTATTGTGAAAACTAAGGTTAAAAATTATAAAATTTCAAAAAGTCATAAGAAAAGTAAACTGATCTCAAAATGGATAAAAAAATTAAGCTTTGGAAGCCGTACAAACATATAATAGCAGCATTATAGTTAAAAATTGTCTAACTCTTAGGTATTTTTAATTTCTTTTAACGCTCTTAAGTATCCTATATATCTTTGAATGCGAATTGGATGGAATATTTTTTTTATACGATTGTAAATAGCCACCAACTCAGCATAACGGATTTGCATCACCAAATGGGTATACCGGACCTTTTATTGAAATATATTTTACATATAACCTGGTCTGTTGAAGGTTAAATAAACATTTTTTTTTGTTAAATTTCAACATCCAGAAAACGTTCAAAACAAAAGTGTTTCGAAATTACATAAAACACATGTTTGACAAAAGATTTATTTTTCTTAAAGTTTTTTTTTCTGCTTAAGTTTCCTATATATCTTTGAATGCGAATTGGATGGAATATTTTTTTTTATACGATTGTAAATAGCCACCAACTCTGCATAACGGATTTGCATCACCAAATGGGTATACCGGACCTTTTATTGAAATATATTTTACATATAACCTGGTCTGTTGAAGGTTAATTAAATATTTTTTTTTGATAAATTTCAACATTAAAAAAACGTTGAAAAACAAAAGTTACCCTTCGGCCTTCTTGGCAATCTATCATTAATCAAAAATACTTTTGTGTTGAAATATTTTATTTTGTTCTACATTTTTTTTTTCTCTCTCGTCTTTGATTTGTTTTTTTTTTTTATAAAATTATCTGATTATACCGCGCTCGGATGAAGTGCTAAAGGTTTTTTTTTTGAGTCATGCGGAGTGTGCCAAGGTGGACATGTAAAAGCGATGTAACCTAAACATCGCCTTAAAGGTTATTACGTTGGCGAGGGGAGGGAGTCCGAAGGGTCTACCACCTCACATATTCTAGGAGTTCTCACCCCAATCACCATAAGATTTTTTTTTAATTATTTGTCTGCTCTTATTAATGTTAGTAGAAAATACAGGCACCATAAACCATCTAAATCCACGACCAAATTTACCTCCGGCTAGAGCAGCCGCAGACCGTGCTAGTAGCAGACGTGTGCCCGAACGAGAAATGGTTTGCAATTTTTATTTTTCATTTTCATTTTTATCAATCATCTTCTTGGTTCTTATTTTAATACTTCAAAATGAAGTATTAACTAATGAATCTACTACAACTTGTGGAAGTATATAGCTGTAAAGGTATGGTGAGTCCCATATCTTGCAAGGAAATTTTCAAACAATCTGGATTTAAACTGCGACCCATTGTATGAGACAATTGTTTTGGGATAACCAAAAACATGCAACACATTGGTTTCTATCAGCTTACAAATGGACTCAGTGGCAAGTTTCCGTAAAGGGAAAAGAAACGGGAACTTAGTCAGGTGGTCTAAGACAAACAAAATTGCTATGAGACCGGACTTAGTTTGGGAGTAAGAACCGATTATTTCAATGTATAATTGTTGCCCAAGTCTAATCAATTCTAGGGACGTTATCATGGGAGCACGCAGCACGGTGTTAGGTACTTTAACAACTTTCAAAAATTGAAAAACAAACGATTTAATTTATATTGCGAACTAGTAGCATATTTCTAGAATCTAGACCATATCCATAGAGTCCTCCTCAATAATTAAAGTCCACAGATAGTTATTTGAAGGTTCATTTCTTCGAGCAAGTAATGTCGTGCTATCATCAAGGCATATTTCATAGCCAAGATTAAGGATTTGCCAGTACCCCAAAGTTATCACCTTGGCTAGTGATATCTCGCTGTTATTGCCAATGGCATGTGGTATTTCACGTTCAATCATATGTAAACAGCAGTGACTTGAGTGCATGGGGGCTTGTTACATTTGTGCATTGCAAATTTCATAAAAGATTTACAATCTAACAAAATCTGATCCTTCCATATCGACAAATGACTTTACTGTTCAATAAAGATAGGAGTAAATGCTGAGTTTTTTAATGCACTAAAAAAAACTAAGTAAATTTTACAAATGTTTTATAAGTATGCAACTTACAAATTTTTTTGTAAGTTTACCAAAAATATTGTAGATTTCAAAAAATTACTTGAGAAAACCAAAAGATTATTTGATTTACAAATTATTTTTGGATTTGAAGGAAAAAATATGGAGGGGCTAAAATCTCACAGCTCTGAGATATCAAGACTTCGGTCTGGGATAAGGATTTGTATATAGTTTTCGGCAAAAAACTTTTATGAGGAGGTTTTTAGTTTTGGGCAGCGATGTATATCAAACATAACTCTTTGTTAAAGTACAAGTATTTTTTATCTCTGTTTAAAAACTTATAACAAAACTAACACGAAACATCAATACGTTGCCGGAAAATTATAATCAAAATTCCAAAAACATTGTGAAATTAAATAAAATCAAACTTTTTCAAAATTCCAAAAATATTCCAAAAATTAGAATAAAATCAACTATTGAAACTTTTTCTAAATTCCAATAACATTTCAAAAATTCTTAAAAATTCAAACTTTTTCCAAAATTCTAAAAATATTGCAAAAATTATTACAAAATCAAAAATTGAAAATTTTTTCAAAATTCCAAAAATTATAATAAACTCAAAAATTAAAAATTTCTCAAAATTCTAAAAATATTCCGAAAATTCTTACAAAATCAAAAATTAAAAGTTTTTCCGAAATTCTAAAAATATTGCAAAAATTATTACAAAATCGAAAATACAAACTTTTTCAAAATTCCAAAAATATTTCAAAAACTATAACAAATTCAAAAATGTCCATGTCCAATTTCATTTGAAATTATATTTACGTCATAAGAACAGCTACATTTTTTTCCAAAAAATTGGCTAAAAAAATAAATGAAATCATTTTTTGACACACTTGACAACATTTTTTGACAAACTTATAATGCCATAATTCTCAATAATAATAAAAAAATTTCATTTCAAACAAACAATTTTATTTTTTTCCAAAAAATTGGGTAAAAAACTAAATAAAAATCTTTTGACACACTTGACAACATTTTTTTGACAAACTTTTAATGCCATAATTCTCAATAATAATAATAAAATTTCATTTCAAACAAATAATTAATTTTATTTTTTTTTACAAAAAATTAGGTAAAAAAATAAATAAAAATCTTTCTTTTGACACACTTGACAACATTTTTTTGACAAACTTATAATGCAATAATCTAGTTTTTGATCTCACATACCAATTCCGACTATCAAAATTTATCCAAATTTAATGTTCCTACTCGTAATCACTTAAAATGAACGTTTTTTAAGTCAAAAATATGAAAATTTGCTACTTTTGACACACATAATGATTTTTTGACACACTTTCGGTACAGTTATCGAACACAGCGTTCTTTCGGACCTGTCCCTTGTGTATACCTATTTTTAGAAAAAAAAAATTTGAAATCCCTCCAGTGGTTTTCCCTGCAGCGTAGGTAACGACGGACGGCCGGCCGGCAGGCAGGCAGACCGACATATTTTTTTTTGCTTTTTTAGAACCAGTAGGTCCTAAAACGTCGATAAATGCCAAAAAAGTGGGGGTAAGAATTTCGCTTTTAGCTCATGAATGTAATACTTAGGTCTTTCAGACCGAAGTAAAATTGTAGTTTTATCAAAAAATTTTGTGTGTTGTATATTTATAAAAATTTTGTAAAAGTGACATTTATTTTTTTGAGTGTGGAATGTCTTTTTGAGACACAGTGTTTCTTCTGAAAGCATTGCAAATTAATATTGTTTCTAATAACCGATTCGTGTTATAAAAAACGATATATCATTGTTTTTGTTTGATAGCGAATGATGTCATTTTAGGTTTGAGGTAGATTTCACATGAAAATTATCTCGGAGCTCGGTAGATTTCAAACAAACGTCATCTCGACATTCGGGAAAAAAATTTTGGTGTCGTATAACAACTATAAGTGTTAAGCAGAGACGGAAAAATCATAAACAAAAATTTCTTATATGATTCTTCTGGATGTAATATAGTCAATAAAATAGATGAAAATTGTACAAAAAATGCATATATAAAACTATACTTTAAAAAATGTATACTAAAGAAAAATTATTAACAAAAATATAAAACAAATTAGTTTTATCAAACAAAAAATTAAACACACAATAATTCAATCAACAAGTAAGAATTAAACAATAAAAAATTCAAATTCGAATTAGAAAAAATCTTTATAAAAATTAGTATCAAATAGCTAATGAAGGCAATACCACAAAAATCTACACAGCCTTTTGGTTAAAAATAAATTGAATCAACAAAATAAATTTTCAAATAGTGGAGTTTACCAATTGTCTTGTGATGATTGTAATGCAATCTATATCGGGCAAACTGGTCGTAGTTTTTCTGAACGTTCATCAGAACATTTCCGAGTCTTAAAATTAGGACATTCTAATTCCACGTTTGCTAATCATTTGATATCGAAAAACCATAATAGTACATTCAGTAATAATAGTAATCAAAAAATTCTTAACAAAAGTTTAAGACTAAATATCTTGGAATCTTTTGAAATTAGAAAAGCTCAATTTTATAATCAAAATGTATTGAACGCCCAAAATGATATAATTTATTCGCCTTTAACTTGCCCAGATTTATTTATTTAATTTAAAATTTCCCATGCTTTAAGCAAAGTTTTTTAAAAGTTTCATAAATTTTATTTACACAATGGTATTATTGGCTTCATTAGCTATTTGATACTAATTTTTATAAAGTTTTTCTAATTTGAATTTGAACTTTTTATTGTTTAATTCTTACTTGTTAATTGAATTATTTTGTGTTTAATATGTTCGAATTTGAGTAGCTTCAAAAACTGTTTTGTTTTCTATTTTTGTTAATAATTTTTCTTTAGTATACATTTTTTCAAGCTCTTGGTAATGGTGTGATAACCGCAGTTAATTCCAGCCAAAATACACATATATATTATGCTTAAATAAAAATAAAATATGTAATTATAAATTTGTATTTATTAATTTGCGTAACTTTAAAGAAGTAAACAAAAAAAAATTTAAATATTAACCAGAATTTGTCATTTATGATACACCTCTTAGTAGTTTACTGAACAACGGGTCGTTATTGTTTATTTATTATGATTAAATCACTTCCATAGCATTAACGAAATATATATACACTAGTGCGTAGTAATATTAATAATAGTAATATTAAACAATTCAAAATGGTCATGACAACGGTTTCAATGAAAAATTGATAAAATTTCAGCAAATACAAAACTTTCGTATAACATTTAAACTGCTTCGGTCTCGAGTCAATCATCAAAATATAAGCCCTACTTTTTAGACATTTCTCGACCTTTTTGGTCATAAAGATTCTAAAAACCAAAAAAATGTCCTACTGCCTCTTGTTAAAGTCTCTTATTAAAGTCACAACCGACGAAAACTAGAAAAATTCAAGAAATATTTCAAAAATAGTTTCGTGAATGGTAGGAGACGCAAGGACGATGTGTTTAATAACTGTCCCGTAAGTGGGCTAAAAAAATCATTAGGTCTGTCCAAAAATTCAAAACAAGAGAGCCTAACTATTTTATTATAAGTGGATCTAAACCAATAGGAGAAGTTTGGCTAAAAGTTGTAGCTATAGGAAAAAAGCATTTGCAATTAATAGAAAGGTTTTCTGCTAAGTTTTCTGAACCAATAGAAACAGTTGGATTGAGAAATATCAACTCGTGTCAGTTGTAATTATTGGAAATAATATTTATTGAAAATAATTCTGAGAAGTTTTGTGGTCTAATAGAAAATATGATTTTTTTAGCAAGTGAAAATTGTTGAACGATATATGGAGAGGCGTTTAAAAATATTACTATTCGTAGTGCTACGGGGTGGAAAAATATCACCAATAACAATTTTGTTTAGTTTAAAAAAATCTGTTGCAACGCGCCAAATATAATTGACATCTTCTGATTTTTTAGGCACACTAAGTTTAAGACCATCCTATGAAATGATATGATTTTCCATGATTTTGTAAAAAACGCAGTTTGCTGCTAAATTAATCAGTAATCGGTAAATTAATTGCAAAAACACAATAGATAACAACTATATAGAAAACATACGTTGTGTTATTAACTTAGGTGTTTATGATTTTTGATATGATTAAGTTCATTATTTAGGGTAATTTCTGGAAATCGCAATAATGTTCGAGTTACGTTTGAATTTGTATGTGTACCTGAAATATCTATGCTATGCTCCATTTGTGGTTAATTAATGATTTTCATTGCAATCTTTATGTGTATGATCATTATACTTATAATAAACATATATTTAATATTTTAATAAAATAGGATTAATTGTGTATCCCCTTCAATAAAATACATAAATGTAGTGTATTTTATTGAATTTTAAAAATTAGTTTTTTCATAATATTAAAACTCACACAAATCGGAAATTACTATTTGACGTATGTCTTAAGACATATACAGCTTGAAGGATACCCACAAATTTCTATTCCTACCTACATCAGATGAAAAAGTTTTTCTAAAGAAATAATTTACCTAAATTTAACAGCAAGTCACGCCATACATATTTTTGTCTGTAATTCCATCACATTAAAACTAAGGATTAAAATATCAAGACACATAAAAAATTATCAGAGATAGAAAACTGAATTTGAAACTCACTTTGTCACACCTCTTTAACATTGCAATTTTAATAAAACAGAAAACGATGTACAAAATTGTATTCCTTTGAGGACGATACACTTCTTTTGTTTGATAAAATTAAAATTTTTCAATTTTTATTCTATTTTTACAGGTTTTACACAACATCGACGCTCATCGAAAAAATGAACCATCAACCTTGTTAGAGTTAAAATCTAAAAATTAATTTATTGTAAAAATTTTTGTCAAAGTGTCTCGTTTCTTAGCTATAGTAAAAAACAATCAATAATTTTCTACTAACACCAACTATAAAGCTCCCTAGCAATGATGTCGCATCATTTAAACTCAATGTTAGGACATTTTAAAATGCCTTCGTTAAAAAAACAATCAAATGAAATAAAAAAGACAAACGATGTTCTAATCGATGAAAATGTTAATCAAATTGACAGTAAATCAAAAAATCAACAAAATCATATATCACCGGAGGAAACGACAACAACAGATCAAATAATTACACCAAATGATATTCAACGTTCAAATAGTATATCAACGACAAACTCTGGATACCATTCAAACGGTGGTATACCAAATGGTTCTATAATAAATACGGCATCGTTAGCAACTGTACCATCAAATTCTGCCTCGCCAAAAAAACGTAATAGTTTAATATCAACAAATAATGGTGGTCTACAGAATAGTGATTCTAAGTTAAATGTGTCACCTCGACAAAGAAAATTGTCACAAGATTTGAGATTAAAGGGAATAAATTTAGATGAACTAAATGATGCGGGATCATCGTTTCATATTAAACCGGTTAAATTAAAATCAATTCAAACAAAAACAGAGGCTTATGATACGCTCTCTTGTAAGGCAGCTAATCAGGTAGGTGTATTATATTAATGTTATTTTAAAATTGTCATTATGCTGAACACTATTAATTCGTTCGATATTAATTCGTTCTAAAATTTATTCTTTCTGTACAAACCCAGGAATCAGAGAACTTGATTTTAAAACTTTTCTTCAATTTTGCCATTTTATATATAATATAAAATTTTTATTAAATTTTTTAAATTTTTAAATATAAATCAATAATGAAGTAGTTGTAATCTTTATTCTTCAGTTTTAGACTCTAGATTTTTGACACAAAATTTGGTTTGTTTTCACCTCGATAGTATGAGTTTTATGATTTACTGATAATATAAACGTCACTGAATCTATGATAATATTTGTAATCTATTAAAGAGGCCTAGTTTCATAGATATTCTTTTTGTCATTAGTATACATTCGCCCATTTTTTTTTCACACAAACTAATTCAAATATAGTTAAGAAACCTGGTGTTCGAACCAGCAACAATCTATCCCTGTGGTTTGTGCAATTTTTTCGCGTAAAGATAACGGTTCGATTGACTTTTGTTGTGTTTTATCATCAGAAAATCTATTTATTGCACAGTTAAGAATAAGCTGAATATGTAATACAAATTGCTACACATATAGGTCCTACGGAAATCTCCATTATAATACAATGCAAAGCTTGCTTAAAAGATAAATTTAATGCTCTTTGCATTAGCAAGTTGTTTTCAAAGCTATACTATTTCTTTCAAAAATAAATTATGATGTTAGAGTTGTACTAAATCTTTTAGTTTTTACTTATAATTAGTTTTAATGAAACATTTGCTTTGCAATTTAATAATAACTTGCATTACATAGCATATAGCAAAGCTTGTATTAAAAATTGCACTAACTTTTTCAACTGTGTGCCTTTGGAAATGAACCGCAAGGTTAATTAACTAAGACTCCAATGAAAACGATCTAAAGAGGCTGAAATGTACCGTATGTATATAAAAAAAGAAACAACATGTTATTCGTTCCCTTTATATGCTGCTGTCGGATATTGTTATACTAACAATTTAATCTGTCATGTTTGGGATAAAATCTAATCTCATTCGTTTTGTGTACCATCAACCAATAATACCTTAAAAGTTTAAATTACTAAAACAACAAAAACCTATTAACCCAAAACTGAAAGAAAATTAAAATCAAATCTTAAAAATTTCTTATTTCAAATTAAAAAATTTTTTTACAAAATAAAGATCAAAATGTTTTAGGAAATAAATTAAATTAGGCAACAAAAAAGTCATAAATTTATTTTTAAACTAACTAACTCTAAATTGATTGATGAAATTTTATCTAATTTTTACAATTTGGTTCTATTTCGATGTATACGATTTGTACGAGCTCATATGCTGGAAATTTTACATCATAATAATTTTGAAAGGAAAATAAATTACATTACTTATCGTCAGAAAGACAAAAGAGCAACAAAAGCAACTCATCATATCTCTTATTGTTGGTTTTTCGGATCATTTCATGATTTTTGTATTTTTAAATTAAGATTGATTCTATTGGTGTTAATAAATTGGAACAATATTTTACCAATTTAATTCGATTATTTTGAAGTTAAGTGTTATGGAAATATTGTTAAACTTAAATAAAAAATTTATGAATATTAGATATTGCCTAATCTAATTTTTTGTACCTATAATTCCTGAAAGACTGAAAAATAATGTTTTAGGAGCTCTTCCAATATTATTCGAATTTTATGTTTTTCTTCTACTCCACTATTAAAAACTGACCAATGTCAAACTCAAATGTGTTTTTAGTGTTTAACGTCTATGAATTCCACTCAATAAAAAAATCATTTAAGATGACATTCAGTGACTATATATAGAAAATTTGTCGAAAATGTATTACATACTTCTTAGTGAAAGCGAATCAAAACGTTTGATTTTTAAAGTCGAAATCATTTGGTTCGGCCAATATAGACTAGAAAATGCCGAGATCTAGGAATAATTTGCATAGCGCTAAAATCTTATGAAAACCATAACATTATCGCTACACCATCGCAACCGAACCGTCATATTTTAAACTTTTTATATTTTTCCTTTTTGGTTGTATTTGGTAATTTTTTTTAAAATGTTTTATGCAACACCGAAACAAACATCGGTGCTTAACACTGCAGCGCTGGCGTGTGAGGACGTGGCTGACCGGTCAGCCTTTTGAACCTTTCATGACTGATGAAGGGCGTAGTACGCTGACTGACCAGTCCGGCCCGGAACTTGGATCATCTGCGTCAGCACTAAGGGAACCATACATTCCACCAGTGTGGGAGGACTCCGATCTGTCTATAATGAATAGGAGTTAAGTCAGCGACTCGTAACTTCGCTGAATCTGGTCATCAGGAATCAGGTTCAGGAACCATCTGCTTTAGAACAGGGTGTTCCTGAACCTGAACTTAAGATGATCAGAGAACGCAGAAGGATACTAGCGAAGAGAAAAAAGAAAGATGAAAGGAAAAGCGTTGAAGGAATAGGCATGACCCAAGCACGTCGGGACTATGCGCGAATGATGGCAGCAGTTGAACGTTCTCATTCATATGAATGAGGGAAAGGCTGTTGCCTTCATCTCGTAACTGGTACTGATACCTCTAAGAAAGGATCCAGGAAGGCTTCTTTTTATATATTTATTTTCATATTTTTATATACGTATATATAAATCTTCTGTGATTTTATTTCTTTTTAAAGTTAAATTTCTAAACAACCAATAGAGATCTGTCTGGGTCAGGATTTTGTCGTGGTGTTTACTTTGACCCAAACTGATACATAATTTTTGCATCCAAAAGCTATAGTGTTGGGAAAAACGTATTATTACTATGTTTTTAAGTCCAATTTTATTTAATTGACAACAACACATTTTCAATAAATGTATATTAGAAACGGTTTATGTTTCAACTGAATTGAATTTAGTCAGGATTAATAAATTTCTGAATGAATCTTTTCAGAAAAATTTTCATTTCATTAAAAAAGCTTAGATGAGCAGAGAATTTATTATATTTCAACCAACTTCAACCACTTTGTAGTAGAAACAATTAGAAAATAATTAGCCTATACAATTATTCAATCCATCTATTATTTTAGAGTTACCAGCAATAACCAAAGGTGGCCGAAACTTGATGCAGCTTTTTTAAATTACATTTAGAAATTGTCTAAGAATTGTTCTATAAAAACTCCAAATTTTGCGAAAGAAGTGAATGATGAATGCAAAAAAATTATTAAATCATATAACATTGGCTATAACATTCCTCATATTTTAAGAACGACCTATTTAAAAAGAAATTCTTTTTTCTACTACCCAATATAAAAAATCTACTTTCGATGTTTGTTCATTGCATCGAAAACTTCTTTTTCGTCACTGGTGATAAACAATCCTATACGAATTACTTTCGTACCTAGTGACGAAAGTAATTTTTTAAAAGCCATCTATTTTCTAATTTCTTAGCTAGAATAAAATATGCTACAATAGCCGTTAAGTGAATCGATTGATTGAATGAAATGATTTTGTTAGTGTTAATTTGTCTCTGTTTGGAGGATGATGTTAATTTATTTCTGAATTATTTACGGACGATTTACATTAAAATTGTAAAAATAATAATAGTTAAATATATAATATTCATATATTCTTTTTAAATAGTATGATAAAAACAGTTGGGGTTAAGATATTTTAAAAAAATATTATTTCACCTATTTATTTAAAAAAAAAATGAAAAAAAAAATATTTATTTTACGTAAAATAATTTAGGTTGTGTTAAAATATATCAAGAATTTACGTAACGTCGTACCCATTCAAAAACTAAATCAAAACTGATATTTAATTTTAGAAATAAGTTAATAAATAATAATTTTTTAATAGCCGAAATATAAAAACACATATACAATTTAAATTTGTAACAGTGTTTGTTTTAAAATGTGAATTGCATGATATTATAAATGCAAAAGTTAAATAATTAGTAATAATTTTTAAAAAAGTAGTAGAAAAAGTACAGTCTTCTACTCGCCGAAAATCAGATTTTGAATCTCGCGACCATTACCAACCTCGGCTATCGCCTCGGCTGGTAAACTGTCCTCTCGTTTCAAAATATATTGTTTTCGGCATCGTTGAAGAATATACTATTAATCGTCAATATTAACATATTCTATATGAACAAACATAACATTCTTATTTGACTTTCAACCTTGAGTGGTTTGATCAATTTTTCACCTATGTTAAAAATACCTTACATGCTTTGTATATAATGTCAAAAGCCAATCCATTTAAATTAAATCAACCCCATCATTTGATTCATCAAAAAATTTGTTATGGCAAACTAAGAAAAACAACAACAAAAACTAAAATTATTCCATTGTAGGTAGTTCCATAATGTTTGGAAAAATAAAATTGGTACAAATATTTGTTGAAAAACGAATGGTCATGAATTAGTTTGATATATTTGTCAGTCAGTTCATGTTCAGTGAAAAGAGCAACATATGTCAGTTTATTTAATGTTTTTCTGTTGATTCTCTGACATATAATTTTCGTTAATGACACATTCCATACATATCAAATATAAAACAAGTCTTTTTACAATAAATAAATTGTAACGTGATTTCAACTGATTCTAGGAAGAATGATTGAGATTTGATAATGCCTTTGAGGTTTTATTTGTTTTGATAATATAATCTTTATTTAAAGGAACAAATGTGAATTTGATTTGATTTTAGACATATTTGTGTGTAGTTCAAAATGTCACTAAAATAATGATATAACATTTACAAACTTGGATAAAATTATTCCGTTCGTGGGTTATATCATAACTTAAAATTGATTAATTTATCTAATTATAACTGTTAGTAGGTCCAGATAAGGTCAACTATGTCTTTAAGCAGGAATATAAATATATAAAAACTATACTTAAACTTTCTTCTACTGTGGCAATGTTTGAACCATTGGTGAAAACAATCAATCCACTTGGTAAAACGCTCACCTTTTTCATCAAAGTCTGCTGATGGTTTGACTAACTGACGACCTAAATACCGAACGAAATTCATCTTGAAGTGACAAATTTTCATTGGATTAGAAAATCAGACCTTTTGGCTTTTTATGTAAATTTAAAAACTTTGGCTAAATTATGAAAAACTTCATAAAAATATTGAAACAACAAAATACTACATGCAACTAATTTTATAGAATTTTTTTCACGACTAAATGGGATAAAAATTAAGAAGTTCAATCTGTGATGAAGAATAACCTGTTTCAGTTGGATCACTATTGGCACTAAATTTATTTCAAATTAAGCTATAGTATAAGAGGCATTTATTTGTGATTCTGTATCATTATCAAAGACAAAAACAAAAGTGTATACATTTTTATAATCCGACAAAAATATAACCACTGGAAACACGTCCACCCAGAATCAAAGCAATGAAATAATATTGAACTCTTCCATTCACTGAAAAAAAAATTGGAGTTCATGACAACCTCATCTGAAAGTTGGTAGTTGATTATTCATGCAAAGAAAAATTATTTGCAAACAATTTCACTGTGATTGGGACAACTACACGATAACATTTTCCTAACAACAGAATGAGGTTTATTTAAAATATAAAGTGTTATATCCAATATAACAGTAGTTGAATAAAGATAATAACTATTTCCCTGAAAAAAAATTTTCTTTGACCTTATATCATGAATTTTTCATTTTAAAGCTTAAGTATTTAAGATTAATTGAACTATATTTTATTTTCACATAAATATTTTGTGTGATTGTCTCAACTTCATCGATTTATAATTGTAGAGTTGTTGAAGCAATTTCGTAGTTTGATTCGCCATATGTGACCACACGGTGAGGTTGAGACAATTGCATTTCGATTGGAAATAGGACATGTTTTTTTCAGTGTTCCATTCAGTTCAAATAATTAATTAATAATTTAAAAATTGTAGTATCTCATATTATTAAAAAATTGAAGCATATGTACCACGTTGTTATAAATTATAAAATTAAAAACTGTGTAAATAATTGAAGGAATATTTTATTGCAGTTTGGTCGTATGAAAATACAATGTAACTTGCATATCAATACAAACTGTCATCTACGTCTTTCATACTTTTATTATTATCATGCTGGCTCTTTGTACATTGTAAAAGATTATACATTATTACTAAAAAATTAATTAAATAAATTTAATTTAAAATCTGTTATATAACTAACAACTTAAACATTAAAACATATATAAAAAATTTTAAATTTTTAGAAACAAAATGTCCAATTAAAATGAGTTTGAAATTCAACCATTAACAATGGCACAAGATATAATTTTTTTATGTATGGTCGTACATTTGAGCTTCTTATATTCGACTAAAGTTTATATAGCTAGCACAAAAATGTAATGAATCCAGATCACCACAAGACAATCATTAAAACCCAAACTACAATATTCACTTTGAAACAAACTTTTTTTTCGGTTAAATAAAATGTTTCAATTTGAGCTTAAAAAAATTAAACATTTTCAAATATCATTTATCTATACATGTCTCCAAGTCAAAGTTTGTTGTTTTGTTTTTTTTGCTATATTAAAACTGTAAACTAAATCCTAATTACGTTGTAAAATGTTTATTATTTTGCAATATTTTCATATATATTAAAAATAGTATATTTTGCTATAAGAAACGAAAACAAAAGCTTTCCCGAATGAACATTTGTCACTGCGTCAAGTGTAGTAACTTCATGGTCGAAAAACGTTGTATTTTTGCGTAGCATATGTTAATTTTTCTACGGTGGAAAGCACAAACGATATTAATTCTAAATTATCAAATTAGACAACGACAGTATAACATTCAAAAACCATATTGCAACAACGGTTTGTTATTTAGAAAAAATGTTTTTTACTAGAGAGGAAAAACACCACTTTCACAAGGAGCTAAAACTACATGAAAATGAATCTTTCATATACTATCGCAGAAAAAATATTTTAAAATTTTTTGTTTTTAGTTTTATTAAAGTTAAAAATGTAAGTTTATTTTTAAGTTTAAATAATTAATTTTATCTTAGAAAATTCTAAAATTGTTTAATTATTGTATCTTTCAGAAAAAGATAATTGCATTTTTTTCATTAATTATTAAATAATGTAATTTTATCTAATTGCCGAGTGATATTGTTTATATTTGGAAGGACAATGTATATAAAAGGTTATAAATTGGTGTTTCCGACGAGTGTAAATTCCATGGATAAATCTATATCAATATATCTTGTACTACAAGTTCAACTAGACTCCAAGATCCACTTCATGTTTGCCATGTTCAATTTCAATATAATTTCACAATAATGGAAGGTTTTGGTGCAGAATATTCTCGTTACATAATGCAATGAAAAATCGAAAAAAGACGCCGATATATAAACCCGACCATTCCGATTTCCTTGAAACTTCGACAATCGTTAGAATAGCAAAAAAAATTAATATGCGGTTTTTGTTTTTTCCGTTTCTTTCCATGTCTCAATTTTTTTTAAAGATTTTTTAAACAACAAAAGTTTAAAGTTAAATTGTACTCGAAAAGATTAACCGATTTGAACAATTTTTTTTGGTTTGAAAGATACAATAAGTACGGTTTGATAAAATTATTACACTAATTTTTATACAGGCCAATTCCAACCAAAAGCATCTTCTTTTTCTTCAATTTTTTATGTTTTAAGGGGGCATTCTGGTGTAGCAAAACCAATTTGAAAATTTTTTATTCAAATTAAGTAAAATGATTTCTGTATGCTTACATAATGATTTCTGTATGTTATAAAATGATTTCTGTATGTTATAAAGTATAAAAATATCATACAAATAAAATGATGACTGTTTTGATGTTTTTAATTTTTTTTGTTTATTTTAAATAATATAATAGTAAAAGTGTTACTGATTTCGATCAATACAATTAATCGAAATAATAAGTTTAAAATCATTAAGCATAAATAATCATTATAGCATAAATATACATATTATATTAAGACAATGGTTTAGAAGATACGCAAGGTAATCAAAACATAACATAATTTTTATTAGAAACAAGAACAAATAGTTTACTACAAAATTTATTTACTACAACTAAGTATTCATATTTCATAACAAACATTTTATTTTTCAAGTTCAACTTTATTTTATGTAGTTATCAATTTAGCAAAATTTATTTAAAATAAGTAATATCGTTGAACTCATTTTTTTCTTATAATATAAAACGAATAGTTAATTTAAACAATACAAATATATAGATTAGCAAAACAAACCTAAAACTAGAATTTAAGAACGGGAAATACATTTAAGTTTCATATGCCTAAGATTTCAAACTAAATTAAGTCAAACGATCTACTAATAATAAACTAACATATTGTGGAAAAAAAACAATTTCTTTAATAACGTTTTTACCGAATTTGTGTCATTAAAAATATTTTCATAATAATAAATAAATAACTTTAAAATCAGAACAACGAGAATTAGTGACCTACATCAATAGTCTTACATAATTTTTTTTATTTCCTCATTACTAATGTTTCATATTAAACATTTCTTTTTCAAGTTCAACTTTATTGTTTTTGTAGGTATCAAATTAAAAAAAATTAAAATTAAAAACAGTCATCATTTTATTTGTATGATATTTTTATACTTTATAACAGTAAGCATACAGAAATCATTTTACCTAAACTGAACAAAAAAATTTTTTTAGATCCTGAATTTTAAAAAAAAAGTTAGATTAATAAAACACAAAATATTTGTCTATACACATAATTTTTCTGTTATTTCAAGTTATTTCATAATTTTTCTTTTTATAAATTTAAGATAGATTGGTTGTATGATTACAATTATTTAACTAAATTAAAATATCGAAAGCAAATCTAGCTAGTACATAACGTTACTCACTTATTTTTTAAATACAATACATAATCTGGTAAAAATTTTGTGCTCATCGTTAACTATCCTACTTTATTTTCTTTTAATTCCCTACAACGATAAACCCAAAATTTTTTCCGTGGGAGGGAGGAATGTAGTAAAACCAATTACGTATTTTACAACAGCAGCTTTCCAAAACTTCAAAACCAACATTTTCCTATATTTTAATAAATTCAAAACTAACATTTCCTAATATCCCAAATATAAATAAATAGACCAACAAAAACAAACGCTTAGTAAAACTTTAGTTTTTATAAATAAGTTTCCACTATTTGGGTTATTCTAAACTACAAAATCGTTTTGTTTAAATAAAATTAAAATAAATGTTAAATTCGCGAAATTACATAAGATATTTTTTAAATACGATAAAATAAAATAAAACAAAAAGTAAAGATTTTGGTCAGTGGGTCGATTTTATTGCAATTTTAATCAATAATAAGTTCAACGCGTAATCGTTTTTAAATTATAAAAGTAATTTTTCAATTAATCGATTTGCAGTCAAGTGAGACAAGTCATCAGTCATTTGTTTAAAAACCAATAGTTTCAAAAAAATCAATAAAAAGTGAGTCGTTGGGTTGCAGCAGAACAATTAATTTTTAAGTAGCAGTAATTAAAGTAAAATTAAGCAAAGCAAAGTAAAAATTAAGCAGCCAAACAGTTCAGGCCAGTGTTTGTGAACATAATTAGAGAAATTCCAAATCTCTAAGCTAGTGACTTACTAAATAAAATATTTACTAAATAAATAATGTTTTTTTATAATTACAAAAAGTAATAAAACAAGTTTTGTGGTGACTTATCTACTGAATAGATAAAGTTTTACATGTTTACAATAAAAATTTTACAGTATCAATAGTGACTGAATTTTAATATATAAAATAAATAGTAGTGGCCAAATCTAAGATTCCACTACATTTGGGTACATTAACCGTCAACAACCTAACCTTACTCTACATTTTAATAAGTAATGTATCGGAAATATTTCAATACGGCTTCAATATATCGATACATTTACATTATTTAGTAGTGTTGAAGTTTCTTGCACTACAATTTATCATATAGTAGTGATCATAAAACATTAGTGGCACTTCACTGGTCTACAAATTGGAAAAAATTGATATTGTTTGGCATATCTTAATGTTTAGTTAAGAAATGTCCTCAAGAGCATTTTTAAAACTAAATTATTTTCGAAATTGCAGCGGTTGTTGTGACGTGGCAAAAGCAACTAAACCGGTTGGCTAGCTAGCTAGTGAATCAAACAATAGATGGCAGACATCGTTTTACCACCTAAGAACGTGTTCTCTCGAGAAATTCTTTGATACTACATTTAAATTTGGAAATCTAAATCCGAAGGACATTTAGCCGTATTTTGTTGTAATTATTTCATGTTTATTGTTCTGTTCCGTTTCATTATTATTTTTAAACGTATTTTTCTCGAAACAACTTTTTCGAAATGATTGACATATCTCAGTCAAGATTTACTCAAACGATTCACATGAAATTTGATGAAAATCTTTTTTATATATCCCTCTATAGTTTGGTCCTAAAATTTTGGAGACTTTTGCTTTTACTATTTTTAAAAAATTCGAAAGGTCTAAAATCATGTTTAAAACAAATTTTTTCAAATCGTCGCCATTTTGTAAATATTTAATTTTCTTTTTCCAAGGCCGAGCTATAGCAACATCTTTTCTAATGAAGGATTTTTAATTTTTTTTTATTTTAAGTCAGAATACTACACCAGCCTATAGCCTTTCGATTTTTTCATTTTTTTAAGTATTCTTGAAAGTTCAATAAATATTCTATAAAAAGAGATACTCAAAATGCTTCTGTTTTTTTTATTTTGCTCTAAAAACTGCCTAAGTTTAGGGTTTTAGGCCTGCAGAATATCCTTTAAAAATTTTTATTTACAAAAACATTCGATTTACCGATTCGATTAACCGTTTTTTGCTTACACTACAAAATTACACTGAAAAATTTGTTACTTATTTTACACGAAAATTTTTAGTTTTAATTTTATTTTCAAGGAGGACAGATCCGTAGATTTTTTTTATTGTTTATTTTACGACCTGACTAGTATGTTTTAGGTAAAAGATTAAATCTTTAGAAAACCAAAAAAAAAACAAAATCGGTTCTTTATGGTTCGTCAACTTTGAAAATTAAATTTAAGAAAACTCAGTACAGTACCATTAAAATACTAACTCCATTAAATTTGAAATGATAAGTATGGGCTGATCTGGGCGACCGATCACCGGTCTGTAACAGAAAAATATGCTGGACCAGTAATGTTATTTTATACATATATATTTTTCGGCTGTTTAGTAAAATAATAATGAAAATTATAATTTATTGTTATAATAATAATTTTATAACAACAATTATAATTTATAATTATTATTATTAATTCTATTCATATTCAGTTGCATTTTATCATATTAAACGTGTATTATAATTAATATACAGTAAATAGTAATCCTCCTAAGCAACCAGTAATTCAAAAATTGGCCATGTATCGGTTGCCAGGAAATGTTCTAATTAGAACGATTTATTAGTAGCCACTTGACCAGACATTGGGCAGTGGATGGGAACTATCTAACTATTCCGAGTAGCTATCTAACTATCATACTGTACGGATTCCAATATTGATGGAAAATTGAATCAAAATATTTTTGAAGTAAAACTTCTTTAGCCGCGTTATGAGAATTTTGAACGGAAGTAACATTTTGAAACAGAAATAAAATCATATATATGCATATTCATCTCTATCATACTACAGTCTGATTTTAAATCTTTAACACATACATGCACACAATTCTAAAAAAAAAAACATAAGTAGAAAAAAAAATTTAAACAACAATGAAATTCAAACAAAACAATGGAAAAGGCAAACGAATAGTATATTCGGCAAGTATACGATACAATTCGATTATGTGGATTGGTGTTGTGTGTGTCACTCATTTGTTATTATATTTTTTTTATTCAGTCTTGTATTAAATATTATATGAGCTGGATTCGTCGATTTTAGATACTTAATTATTGAGTTTCTCAATTTTTAAATTTATATTTTGAATTGTTTTAGTTTTCTAACCGACTTAAAAAAGATGAGGTTCTATGTTTCATTGTGGGTTTTTTATGTATGTTAATTGTTAACAGATTTCTCAAAAACGGCTCGTTTGATTTGGGTGATTTAAATTGTATTCTATTTGGGTTGATTTTGAGAGGGTCCTATAATTTTCTATGATGTTAAAAATACCGTTTTTCAGAAAAATGGAAAAACCCGTATTTTTATGTATTTTAGCCGATTTCGTCAAAACATCTTAATCTGTTTGGATAGTTTGAGTTATATTATATTGCTATAGATTTCGAAGTGGTCGTATATAATCTTCTATGATTAAAAATATGCTGTTTTTTAAAGGATTTATTTTTAAATAAAAATATTTATGTTGACTGAATTTGTTTTGTTAAATAGAAAAATGAGCGCGTGTCATCTTTGCACGCGGTCGAAATACATTTCTTTGGCTACTGTGACAGGGTATTAATAGATTTAATATAAAATAAATATGTCATATTGCAATTTAGAGTTGCATTTCTTGATAATATAATTTACGACATGTGTAATAAAAAACAATATGTACATAATCTATTACAAAGTCAATTCAATTATTATAATTGAAATATGAAATTAGAGGTTTATGACAAATTTACTAAATTTATTGAAAAACCGCATCAATTGTTATACCAAATATTGTTGTTGATTAAGTGGACATGCATTCATCGTTAAATTTAATTTGTAAGACTTTGTAAAACATGTAAATATGGCTGTTTATTACGCATTGTTGTAAATTATATTATCAAGAATATTAGAAAAAAAAACCTAAATTTCAATATGACATATTTATTTTATTTCAAATTTAATATTTTTATAATAGGTATTACTGCACAGTAGTCAGAGAAGGTTTACTTCAACAGCGTGTAAAGATTACACTCATTTTTTTTTAAACTTCGGTACTCGTTAGTACATGTAATAAAAAAAAATCAATACGTGCTTTTAATTTTTTTCATTTTTTCACTTGTTTTGACACAGAGTAGCTCGACGTTTCTCGAGAAATTTAGTAAAAATCAAATAAAGTTATAATTTATAACTATAATGTTTTCTTTAATTTCGTTATATTTTAAAGATTTATTATTTGCCAAAACATACTATTATTAGTTTAAATTTTTTTTGTACTTTGTGCCATTTACTAAAAACTAGTTTACCGATTCTATTTAACTTTTTTTGCTTGGAAGGTATTACATAAGGCTTAATTAAAAATTGCACTGATTAGTATAAACGCCTGTCTGTTATTTGAGTATGTTTTGATTCAAAAACTAAATATTTGAGAAACCAAAAGAAAACAAAAAAGGGGCTTTTGGATTTCGGCATCTTTAAAAATTCTATATTTTGAAAAATTAGAACTAAAAAATTTCATGTAAAATACGCAAAAATTTTTTCAGTGTAACTTTTTTAAGCCTTATTAATTACCTTTAAAACAAACAAAAAGAAGTCTTGAGTATTGCCGACAGAACTGAAAACATAAAACTGTGGAATAGCTTTATTTGTATCTTCCAATTATTGTCATATTGCAAATTAAAGTCTCAGAATTTTTAAATTAAAATCAATAAAATTATTCTGGTTTTCTCATCTACTTGCATTCCAAGCAACTATTATATACATTTTTATATTTAATAATCAAAACAAATCATGGACTGTACAAGCCAAGTATAAAATATGAATATATCCTAATTGACATAATAATTGTTATACTTTTTTATTATTATTAATACATTACTTATTTTATTTATACATTTATTTTTAATTTTTTTATTATTTATAATATATTATCATTAATTTCAACAATACTTAGGTTATTCGTACTATCGATTGCGATGTATTTATTATAAAGTATAAATAAAAACACACAAATCAAATATATTAAAAACATTTTTAATTATTTTGCTTAAAAATACAACAAAATCTTTAGTTACTTTACCACACTTACACACTGTTATTAACTGAAAAAAACATCAAATTCAATAAAAAACAAAAAACCAAAATATGAATCAAGAGGACGGAAATAAAAAAATAACAAATTATGACAATTTATCTCAATCTCTCTTTTAATATTTATTTTTAATATATATATAGCTACAATGTTACGATCTCCCGAATATACAAATTTTCCCCATACAAAATCACACAACGCACCTAAAGAAGTTTTAACTTAAAAAAAGTGAAATAGAATCGGTAGACTAGTTTTAGAAAATGGCCCATAGCACGAACAAAATCAAACTAATATTATAATATTACTTCGGTCTGAAAAGTGAAATTCTTACACCCACTTTTTTGGCATTTCTCGACGTTTTAGGACCTACTGATTCTAAAAAAGCAAAAAAAAATGTATGTCTGTCTGCCGGCCGGCCGTCACAACCGACGAAACCTAGAAAACGGCTGAAGGGATTTGAAAATTTTTTTTTCCAAATATAGGTACACTCAATGAAAAGAGCCGAAAGGACTATGAGTTCGATAACTGTACCGAAAGTGTGTCAAAAAAATCGTCAAGTGTGTCAAAACAAGGATATATTCATATTTTTTGCTTAAAAAACGTTCATTTTAAGTGATTACGAGTAAAAACATTGAATTTGGAGAAACCTTGATGGTCGGGCTTGGTATATGAGACCAAAATCTAAATTATTGCATTATAAGTTTGTCAAAAAAATGTTGTCAAGTGTGTCAAAAGAAAGATTTTCATTTACTTTTTTACCCAATTTTTTGGAAAAAAATTAAAATAATTATTTGGTTGGAATTAAATTTTATTATTATTATTGAGAATTATGGCACTATCAGTTTGTCAAAAAAATGTTGTCAAGTGTGTCAAAAGAAAACTTTTATTTAGTTTTTTACCCAATTTTTTGGAAAAAAATAAAACTAATAATTTGTTTGAAATGAAATCTTATTATTATTTTTGAGAATTATGGCGTTGCATTATAAGTTTGTCAAAAAAATGTTGTCAAGTGTGTCAAAAGAAAGATTTTTTTATATACTTTTTTACCCAATTTTTTGGAAAAAAAATTAAAAATTTGTATGACATGAAACTTTATTATTATTATAGAGAATTATGACATTATAAGTTTGTCAAAAAAATAATGTCAAGTGTGTCAAAAAATGATTTCATTTATTTTTTTAGCCAATTTCTTGGAAAAAAAATGTAGCTGTTTTTATGACGTAAATGTAATTGAAAATGAAATTGGACATGGAAATTTTTGAATTTGTTATAGTTTTTTGAAATATTTTTGGAATTTTGAAAAAAGTTTTAATTTTTGATTTTGTAATAATTTTTGCAACATTTTCAGAATTTCGGAAAAAGTTTTAATTTTTGATTTTGTAAGAATTTTTGGAATATTTTTAGAATTTTGAAAAATGTTTAATTTTTGATTTTATTATAATTTTTGGAATTTTGAAATAAGTTTCAATTTTTGATTTTGTAATGATTTTTGCAATATTTTTAGAATTTCGGAAAATTTTGAATTTTTTAAATATTATTGGAATTTAGAAAAAGTTTAAATATTTGATTTTATTTTAATTTTGGAATATTTTTGGAATTTTGAAAAAAGTTTGATTTTATTTAATTTTTACAATATTTTTGGAATTTTGAAAGAAATATGAATTTGCGAATTAGTAATATTTTCTCGAAACGCTAAATGGAGAGGTTTTGGAGTAGTTTGCTGAATGTATCATCTTTTCACTAAATTATGTTAATTTATGATCTGTTATAATTTTCCGGCATCTTATTGATGTTTCGTGTTGTTGAACAAAATGTTTCGCTTGTCTCTAATTTTAGTATGTTTCGACTAAATAATAAACTTTTAAAATAAAAAAGAGAGAAAAGAAAACGATCCCTTTTGAAAAAACCATGTTTGAAAAATTAAAATTTAAAAAAATCATCGAAAAATGTATGTAATATTTTTATAAAGGCACACTAAATACCTTTCAAACAAATAGTATATTATTTAGCTAGGAGCTAAAGTGCTATACTTTTTGTGTTGAGTCTATAATTTGACGGTCAACCGTCGGTGGAAGTCCGACAGCGAAAGACGCAACACTAAAAGTCAATTTAGCTCCGAATTAAATACATTATTTTTTCGGAAAACGTTTAAATTTTTTATAAATTTGAAATTAATACATCAAAATTTTTATAAACATGATTTTTTATCGTCAAAGTTACTTCCAAAAAAGAAAAAAAAACATTTAAATTTGTATAAATAAAATTTTTTATAAATAAATTTTCAATTTCATAATCCAATCAAAATAGTTGTTATTTTTGTTGTCATAGTTATATTTGAAAAAATAACAAATATCGTAAAAATATGGCGAGAAATGGCGACTTTTTCTGCCACCTTAAAAATATGAAATTACTGCCGTCGTAAAAAAAAATAAAAATAGTATTACTTTACAGTTGCTTTGATTAAACGTCAAAAAGACTTTAACCATATCGTCGCCTTGTTTCGATTTTCCATCTATTTTGAACTAAGCAAAACATATAAGCTTTAAATTAAACTAACTGTCACATATTTTGATTTAGCGATAAAATATTTATTTAAGATTTTTTTATTCTTTGAAAAAAAAATGGTAATTTAATTTATAATTTTTTTTAACTTTATAACATACTATTATTTAATATTACTTGACCCAAAATTATTTTAAAATTTTTTTCTTTTGTTCTAATTAATTATATACTATCCAAGAGTTTGAGTTGAAGACACTGGGATTATAATGAAAACTATTTTGTAAACTTTTTTGAAACATGTTTCAGTTACGATATGATTAGTTATAAAAAATATTATAGAAATTTGTCTTTTCAACTTTGTATTACCTTCGCAGATCTTACCTACAGCAATAAAAAACATGCAGTATCTTAAGAAAAAAATGTTTTTATTTTCCTATTATACAAACATAAATAATTTTTCTTTATGATATAAAAGAAAACAGCCATAAGTTGAAATAAATGGAAAAGATCATTCATAAATATGTATACGAAAAATACGAAGAAGAAGAAATAATTGACATAAGGAAAATTTTTCGAAAAAAAAAACTCAACCATGTTTTTATTCTTATGAGTTACGTAAAATAAAAATATGCCTTGTGGGAATTAAGATAAAAATAATCAACCATAAAACATAAACATAATTTTTATTGTTGTTTTTGTATTTATGTTCCTGTTCTTGTATAGTTCCTTGTTCTTTTCATATTTTCCATTTAACTTAACTATATTTTTCTTTTGATATAATTCTTTACGAACAGCTAATAAATAACAATAAATGGAACAAAAAGAAGAATCAGATTGTTTTGCGTAAAATATGTTCAATTTGATATGAAATTGATTGAATTTAATTAAGGGTATATTTATTTTACAATAAATAAATTAAGAGAAATGGGGGAGCAAGTGTTTTTCATTGTGTCGTTTTGATTTATATAGCCATGACAGGTGTGCATTTTTATGATTTTTTTTTGTTCCGTTATGTGGTGGTGTGTTGTGAAATTAATTGACTTCAATAAATAAAAATTGACAACATTTGGAGGCTGGTTGTTTAGGTGAATAACTGTGCAAGCAAGTAAAAACTCAATATCAATTTTGGCGGCATCTCAAAAACGTTTCGTTCGATTTGAATAAAGTTTTATTTAAATGACGTGGAACAATTCTCGCGAATACATATATACACAATGTAATCATTTTGAAATATGTCATAAGTTTCTGTTATCTCATCTTCCATCTTTCATGTTTCAAAACATTTATAATGTCATTGATGTGTTGGGGGACGGCGAGTCATGTTTGTGTTTTATTTTGCTTCTTGGGATGTTTATGTAACTTTTTTCCAAAGATTTGGCTGATGATTTTAATAATATAATCATAATTTTATCAAAGCGATGCGGTAGATCGCTGTTCGTGAAAAAAAAAGCGATTACAACTTCTTTATGTAAGCAGGGCATTCACATACAACAGAAACAGAAAGAGATTTTCATACCAATTTGTCAGCAAAAAATTCTGTTTTTGTAAAATTTTGTATGGAATTCTATTTCTGTTGTTTGTGGTTTTCAGTCTTTACTCTGAATCTAGTAGACATAACCTCAAAAAAATGTTTTGATTTAATTTTGTGCATATAATATAAACTTATGGCGACTCGTTTAACATAAACTCACCTTTAAATTTTAATATTGTAATAAACTTCGTCCAGAATGGGTTAATTTAATTTAATCATAAATAACCAATACGTTCCGCCTAAATGTTTTCTACATTCTATGGCAAATCAAAAGTTAACTCCCTTTAACAAATACATTTTGCATAAATTAAATTTGAGTTCGCTAATACAAATGCAAGTATGAATGAAAACAGGTGTGGCCTATTCAAGATGTACGGACTACGTAGTATTGATTTCTAGTGGATTATAGAAGTTTCGATTTATTTATTTTTCGATATAAATAAGCGAACAAAAATATCAGATAGTCAGTTTTAACTTTGCAATTAAAAGTGTTTTACAAATATTCGAAAGTATAAGGAATAATCGGTGGTACTTGAGCCTGGGTACTAATAGTGAAAGAATTTGAACTTAGTGGAATAGTAAATACAGATTTTACGATTCCGAGTATTATTGATTCAAATTGTGGAAAAGCAGTGAAGTTCATCGTGCATAAATTGGAGACCCTGGAATTCATTGTAATTAAAATCGGAAGTTGCTGTAACTGGTTGATAAATAAAGTTTGAGATTTTGTTAACTAAAGATCTGTCTTTTTACTGTCGTATTTGCTCAATAATCGAAAAGAACCAACGAAGAGTCGTTACAATATGCAATGAATTAACAAACGTCAATTATTGACGATCTGATTCAGGTGTTAAGAAAAAAATTAGAAAAAAAACTGTCATAAAAGCATTATTATAATTTAATTTTATACTCTGATTTTGCATAGAAAATCTAAATCTAAACCAAATTAGATAAGCTGTATTCTAAACGACGACTTATTTGATACTTATTTATGTATGGCTTACTTATATACCGTCATTTTAAATAAGTATATAAAAGCTATTCTAAATGATTTAGCATATAATTTGACAGCAACATAAAAACAAATTCGAAAACAAAATTTAATTAAAAAGATTTATTTAATTTAATCAATTAAAGAGTTTAATTAATTTTATTAGGGATCGAAAAAGAAGTTTTATTCCTTAAAATCATTTAGTAAACAAACATCAAAATTTCTG
Organism: Diogma glabrata; assembly: GCA_963693315.1. Taxonomy (NCBI): domain Eukaryota; kingdom Metazoa; phylum Arthropoda; class Insecta; order Diptera; family Cylindrotomidae; genus Diogma; species Diogma glabrata. The sequence goes on from CAVNZG010000728.1 coordinate 40,112, forward strand.
ACACTGTCAAATCAAATTAGATTTTTCTATGAAAAAATGTTTCAAATAACTCACCTTTTTAGGTTACTTATTCAAATAAGTTATTTTCCACAAATAAGTAACAAATAAGTTTTGGTTTAGCGGTTAGCCTAAACAATTTTAAAAGGGAATGTATTTGATTTTTAGCCTGACATAAAAACATTATTATAATTTGTTCTTTTAATGCGTATGACATAATAGAAATATGTGTTTTATGTATTTTTGGACATTTATAGGACTAGCAATAAGTATATCTGCCTACAAAAATATCATCAAATTTAAATTTAGCTCTGATTCTGCGAAAAAAAGTTCTTAGGTTAAATTGTTTTTTAAAAGGGCATGTGTTTAGGTTTAGGTGTGTAGGTTGTCAGTAAAACATTATTATAATTTGTTTAACTGTGAATGACTGAATATTTCCAAAGATTTTCGGGATTCAATTTAAATTAAATTCGTTTAGAATGATCAACTTTTATAGCTGTCAAAAATTTTTCAAGTGGGACAGCAAACTGCATAGTTTCGGTCGATTTGAAGATACAAATAAACTAAAATTTTCATCATAACAAGTGGTTAAACGTTTGTAGAATCTTGTTTTGAAATATTAATACAAGAAAGGAAGTAAATTTTTTTGTAAAATCATTAACCAATTGACGATAGTCAAAGAAAAGTCTCAGATCAACTTAAAACTTTTTTTAATTCGTCAAGAAAGGTGTGCAAAAGTACTTTAAATAACTTCTAGTTTCCGAATTTGGCCCGAAAGTGGCCAATTTTTTGATTTTTGGCCAAAAATAAAACATATTCAATATCTCGGGAGAAAGTTAATGAGTTTTCAGAAAAATAGGTACGGGGGGTTTTTTGGGTCGTTGATTATGATTTTAATGTCGGATTTTTCCAGAACACCCTCAAAACGGCAAAAACTACCCCTTTTTAGGGTATTTTTTACTATTTTGTGGACTTAAAGCTAAGATTATAAATAAATGCAATTTTCAAGAATTTTTAAGAAGAATTTAAATATTAATTGGGCCAAGTGGGCTAATAAAAGGGGGTTAAAACTACCCCGAAATAATAAAAAATTTAAAAAAAACGATATGAAAGTATTTTTCTTACTTTTTATTTTCTAATAAAGTATTAAAAAATGTTTTCACTGTAATTTTATTTAGAGGGTGAAAACTACCCCTAAATTGAAAAAAAAAATGAAAAAGAAGTAATTAATTTTTTTTCAAACTTTTCGTTTATATTTATTTTTCACCCAACATATTAGTAGTATTTTATTTGCCCAATCGAAATTCGCATTGAACTGTCAATACGCAATTCTCAAATAAAATGCACCATAGAATTGGATTTGGATATCAAGTGTTTTGTGGAGGTTGGTAATGCTAGTTCAGAAAGTAAATAACATATATATAAAAATCAGCAAACTTCATTATTTAATTTTTTATTATTGTTATGATCTGATAGTTCTACATATTAATATACGTCCATTACTTATACTTATACTTATTATATTTACATTTTTATTAATATATACGAAGGTCAAATTGTCAAAACCTCAAAATTTTGAAATTCTGACAACTTTTAGAATTAACAAATGAAGCATAGCGAATTACGTGTTGAGTACGCGAACTAAAATACTGATGCTGATGCTGTAGGTGAACATATTAAAAGGGTATATTACCAACTCCAGGAATGGTTACACCCAAATAATCCATTAAAACCTGAAGACTATTGTTGGAGAAATGTCAAAAGCATTTTGCAACCTACTAAAATGAATAATCCAGCTGCTCCTGAAGGTGTATTAAATGTTGTTGTTTGTGGCTGTAAAACAGGTTGTGGTAAAGCTTGCGGTTGCAGAACGAAATGCTTAGAATGTTCGACTGAATGTACTCACTGCCATGGAAGTAGTTGTACAAACTCTTCGCCAATAAATGAAGAAAATGATGTTGCAACAAATGAAGAAAATAAAGGAAATAATATTAATTTTGCTCCTCCAGAACAAGAAATTTTCAGCGAAAGTTCTCCCGCATGGACGGATCAGTTTTTATTGTTTTGAAATTTTTTTTTATTTTTGATCTACGGGTGTGACAACCCCGCATACTCCAGTTCCTGCTATTGACATACGAGTTAACTTGAGATATCACATACCACTGGCAATAGTAGTGAAATATAACCAGCCAAGGTGACATCTTAAGGGTGGTGGAGAATGAACTGTATTCAGTCAACGGTAGCACTCTCAATCTTAGCTGTGAAATAATCCTTGATGATGAGACGCTATTGATTCCTTGAGGAAACGAGCTTTCATATAACTATGTGTGGGTTTTAATCTTCAAGAAAGACGGTGCGTCACAAGATCAAGGAATATGCAACCGGCTGGATTATGGGCAACAACATTTTTGTTTTGTTTCAGCAAATTTTTGGAAATATTTGCTATTTACTTTTTATTTCCATCAACATCTCTGAACGTATGTTGTTGTGGGACCTTGGTCTTAAAAGGTGTTTATGTGTTATTGTGTCACATATTGTAATTCCTACTACACAACACATTCTATTAAAAAAAAAATATAATTTTTTTTTAATTTTTTATTATTTCGGGGGTAGTTTTAACCCCCTTTTATTAGCCCACTTGACCCGATTTCGACATATAATTAAATAAATTTAAATTCTTCTTAAATATTCTTGAAAATTGCATTTATTTATAATGTTGGCTTTAAGTCCACAAAATACCAAAAAATACCATAAAAAGGGGTAGTTTTTGCAGTTTTGAGGGTGTTCTGGAAAAATCCGACATCAAAATCATAATCAACGACCCAAAAACCCCCCGTACCTATTTTTCTGCAAATTCATTAACTTTCTCCAGAGATATTGAATATGTTTTATTTTTGGCCAAAAATCAAAAAATTGGCCACTTTCGTGCCAAGTCCGCAGACTAAAAGTTGCTTAAAGTACTTATGCACACCTTTCTTGACGAGTTAAAAAAAGTTTTAAGTTGATCTGAGTATTGTCAATTAGTTATGTGTGATTTTACTTCCTTTCTTGTATTATATTTAAATAACTCCAAAATATAACAAATTGGTTTTTGTATATGGTTGCAAGTTTCCTTTTTGATTTTACATTAAAAAACTATTTTTCGAAATTCAAAACAAATATATTTTATTTTATTTTAAATGTATATTTTAATCTAACTTCTAAAAAGCAATTTTAATTTTCTTCTTTCTCTAACACGTGTTTCAATCTTTCGATCATCCTCAGCGAGAAAATACTTACAACTAAATCTAGTTTAGTTGTAATTTAGTAGATTTAGTTGTAGATCTAGTTTATTAGTAGATCTAGTTTAGTAGATTTAGTTGTAAATATTTTCTCTCTGAGGATGATCGAAAGATTGAAACACGTGTAAGAGAAATAAGAAAATTAAAATTGTTTATTAGAAGTTAGATTAAAATATACATTTAAAATAAAATAAAAATATATTTGTTTTGAATTTTGAAAAATAAATTTTTAATGTAAAATCAAAAAGGAAACTTGCAACTATATACAAAAACCAATTTGTTATACTATAGTGATTTTACCGCACTCCAAAACCAAAAATTAAATTTTAACTCCAAAATAGTTTTAATAAAATTAGTTATCCGTTTTAATAACTTTGTTTGTTCAAAATTAACAAGTATTATAATAAATTTCACTAATAAATTAAAATAAAAACGCCAATTTCTTGTTAACTAATAGTTTTTATTTACTATATGCGTATTTGTTGTTGTTGTAGCGACGGTGTGGTGCTACTCCTCCTGCTCCATGTCCAGATTCAGGAACTCTGCTACTGCTCTTGGGTGGTACCACAAATCTTCTTTCGTCAAGTTGGTTGGTTTTCCTGGACAATTAAATAGGTGGTCTGCACCATGTGGCGTGCCCTCACATATGGGACACTTGTCAACAATGTTGTGGTCAATTCGATTCATATAATTATTTAAGATGCGTGACCAAGCGGATCTTAACTGCGCTAGAGTGGATCTGGTGCTGCGCGGTAGTTTGACCTCTTCCACAGCGACCTGTGGCGGCTTACTCTGGAGAACTCGATTAGGAGCGTAGTTCTTTAATGTGTCCTCAACAACCTTCGTGTGTAGCGTTTTTAAGCCCGTTTTATACTTAAGCTCGTCAATGTTACCTTTTATTTCACTGTGTCTTACATCACTTGAAAAGCCTTTCGCAGTACGCTTTATGTCTCTAGGTGGTGATTGTGGATAAGGTGTCGTTGCAGGGATGTGGCTCTTTGTCTTGACAGGCCTATAGACAGGCCTATAGATATTGTTTGGTGATCATTTCATTGTGTTGACGGACCGGCAATATGTTACATTCTTGGTGCAGGTGATCTCGGTGAGCCATCAAATGACAACTGGTTGCTGTTCGCAACGCTCCGTTTTGTGTTCCTTGTAACTTATTCCAGTGGGTGTCAGCGACCTGAGGCGTCCATATGGCTGCCGCATAATTTAAAATAGATCTTCCCTTTGCTTTGTATGTTGTTATTATTGTTTCTTTATCTTTCCCCCATGAACTGCCAGGTAGTGCTTTCAGAGCATTGTTCCTATTTTTCAATTTAAGTAGTAGATCGAATGTGACCCCCAACAGCCTCGGATTTTTTAACGTGGGAATAAGCACATTGTCAATGCAGATGTTGAGTGTTGTGTTGACCTCCTTCGTCCATGTGGTGAAAAGTGTAGATGTGGACTTTTCGGTGGACAGTAATAGGTTTCTAGTTTTAAACCATTCGTTTAGGATGTTAAGGTAGGTGTTCAAAGCATTAGTGAGCTATTCCAGTTTGTTTCCTGTTGCAAGCATCGTGCAGTTGTCAGCATATGACGTGATAGTTATTCCTTCTGGTGGTGAAGGTAAGCTGCTTAGGTAGAGATTGAATAGTGAAGGTGAGAGAACTCCACCTTGCGGAACTCCTTGTTTGAGCACTCTCATCTTAGATTTGGAGTTAAGGAGCTCAACGTATGTTTGTTGGCCTCTTAGGTAGTTGCACAACCAGCGCTTTATTAAACCTGGCAGATTGATGTTAAATATATCATTTAATAGTTCGGCGTGCGACACTGTGTCGAAGCTTTTGATAGGTTGAGCGCAACTAATATTGTTCTGGCACAATGTTGTTTTTGGTTTAATCCATCACTGATTTGATCTTGAATCTTGTGAAGAGCGGTGGTTGTACTATGTTCTTTCCTAAAGCCTTGTTGGTGAGGCGCCAAATTGCAAGATCTGGATAACCGAGGCAACAGAAGCACTTCAATCAGTTTTGCAACCGATGAAAGGATGGAGATTGGTCTGTAAGATTGTCCCTTCTCTTCAGGTTTTCCAGGTTTCAAGATGTTCATTATTTTAGCTGTTTTCTAAAGAAATCTGAAATATAAAGAGTATTTAGCGATGTGTTGAGTGTAGAAGTGAGAAAGTTCAATCCTTTCGGTCCAATGTATTTTAGCATGATGTATGAGATGCCGTCCGGTCCAATAGCTTTGGATGGCTTAGTTTTCTTTATAGCATTCTCAACTTCTTCTTCGGTAAATGTGATATCCTCAAGATGTCCGGTGTTTACTTTGCGCAGATGTATCAATACCGACCTTGTTTTCTTTTCGTGTTTACTTGGCTTTTCTGTAAACTGTGTGTTGAATTCAGTAGCGTATTTCCTATGTTTTCTGTTGAAATATCATAGAAGGAGATCATACAGTTGTTATCCGGTTGTCGAGGATGCGTTAAGCCTTTTATGACCTTCCAGAGACTTTTGCTTGGGCAAAAGTTTGACTTACTCACTAGCTCTCTCCATTTATTATGTTTGTGTTCCGTTACTAGCTTACTTATTTGGTTGTTTAGTTCTTTAATTCTAGTATCGGCTGGATCTGCTTTGCGGATGACATCTCTTAATGTTGAAAGAGAACATGCTTCCTGTGGGAAGTTTGGTTACATCTTGTGTATTCTGCCGACTGCAATGAAGCGAGATCTGGCTTTATTAAAAATTTCTCTGAAGTTTTTCTCCCCAGAGAGGGCGTGAAGTGGTAAAAATTGGTTACTGAATTCTATTTCAGTAAAATTTGTAAAATTTTGTCAGTCAGCTTTGTTAAAATTAATACATGTCTTCTTCTCGGACTTTATTTGGTTAATTGAACGGCTTAAGGTGATTATGATCGGCACGTGGTCTGATCCTAATGCTATTTCAGTTCTTCGTTCAACAATTGACATAAGTGACATGCTTGCAAGGGAAACATCTGGAGAAGAATAAGAGTTATTTGTTACCCTTGTTGGTTGTGGTTCGTTGAGGACTCCAAAGTTGGAGCCGTCAATTTGATCAGCAATGCTTTCACCTCGAGAATCAGTGTTCAGGTGTGAGTACCATAGATCATGGTGAGCATTCACATCTTCGAGGATTAGACAGTCTTTAGTAAAACTATAAAAGGGATGGGCTGCTATTGTTGCTCTAGTGTGACGCGCACAGTTAGCAGGTTCAGGCAAAATCGATTTGATCTCCGCAGACGCTCGTTCATCCATAATGTATTTATAAAATACCGTCAAATCAGCAACATCTCTTCTATTTTGCAAGGAATCAAGCTTGTTAGTAAGATTTAAATTGCCGATCAATTTAATAGCTCTCGGCTGTATAGAATCAAGACATTTCAAACTACTTGCGCTTACTTAGATTTGCGTAAAACATAACTTTTTCGGCTTCTATTACTTTTTCTACTCCTATCACAGTAAATTATAAATTACATCACACTATCCATGACATGTAAATTGATTATTTCAAATAGCGTGCGGTAAGTAAAAAAAAGCGTGCGGCAATGGATTTTCATATATATATTACTGCACGCTTTTAATAACAAGAAAAATGTTTATTTAAAGAAAACTTTGATTTTTTAAAATTAAATATTTCAATTCATTTTGACACAGAATAATGCAAAGCCTACCACAATTTGTAAACTATTTGCATTTAATTTATAATTAGTAGTTCATTTTTTCAAGTAATTATATGCGTTCGGGCATTAAAACAAAGTCGTAGAAAAAGTACATAACAAATATCGAGCTGTAAAGCATTTTCCATGCTCGTGAAGATACTGCACTCGACGCTACGCGTCTCGTGCGCAATATTTTCACTCGCATGTAAAATGCTATTTGCAACTCTTGATATGTATTATACTATTACGCCCTCTCGTTATTACTTTACTCCCTCTTAATGTTACTTTACTTCCTCTATTTGCTACTTTACGTCCCTTTTAGGAAGTATAAATGTTGCGACTTATAAACGTTGTTTTCTTCAACTAACGTCTCGGGCCACAAATTCTCACTCGAACTGAAATATATACCTTTACACCCTTTACACCCACATAAATAACTATTTAAATCAACCTGTAATATTTTAGGTAAAAAGACAATACTTTATTATTTTTTTTTTTATTTATTCAATTTTAGCAAAGACTTTACAATTTTGCTTTTTGTTGCACTAACCTTTTACATGTCTTCTTATAATAAAATAAGCAGACAAGACACAGACCTTTATCTGCCACGTATTTCATGAAATTTAATTAGTATATTACATATCTAGAGTTGTAAATAGCATTTTACATGCGAGGGAAAATATTGCGCACGAGACGCGTAACGTCGAGTGCAGTATCTTCATGACTTCACGAGCATGGAAAATGCTTTACAACTCGAGATTTGTTATATACTTTTTCTACGACTTTGTTTTAATGCCCAAACGCATATAAATTAAATGCAAATAGTTTACAAATTGTGGTAGGCTTTGCATTATTCTGTGTCAAAATGAATTGAAATATTTAATTTTTAAAAATCAAATTTTTCTTTAAATAAAGATTTTTCTTTTTATTAAAAGTGTTCGGTAATATATACATATATGAAAATCCATTACCGCACACTTTTTTTACTTACCGCACACTATTTGAAATAATCAATTTACATGTCATGGATAGTGTGATGTAATTTATAATTTACTGTGATAGGAGTAGAAAAAAAATATTACGGCTCTCATTTTTCAAGGTTTGTTAAATGGTTTGATTTCTGTGTTTGGGTTCCAGTTTCATTCTAAAATCATCTATTACTAGTGACTATAAGCAACATGTTATTTAAAAAAAAAACTGTCAATAATGCTTCTGCACACCAACATAAAAGAGCAAGAAGTTATCTTATATAGTCACGAACATAATTTTTAGATAATTTACCCCATGAGAGGAATTTTAAAGTTTAACTTATAAAATAGGGTTGATATAATTTACTTATCATAATTACACATTTCTACTCTTAAGCATAATGTTTTATTTTTGTTTCTGTTAATTTAATTTTGGTTTACATATAATTTTAATGATTTTGAAATGTTAAAAGAAAGTAGAAATATAATTAAAACGTTACAAAATTACATTACAAGAAGTACAGAAAATTGGTTGTATACATGCGTCATTAAACCATTTACCTATGTTTTGTGGTTAAGAAGATTTGTGAAAAAGCTTTTGTTTAAAGAAATATGCGAGAACTAAAGTTTTAATTATAAATTTTATTATTTTGTGTAAATATTGCTACTAGTGCCACATATAAATTAATCTTTTGTTAAATATTAGAGGAGGGAAACAAAAATTAGCTTACGATCTTATAAAGATAATTTAATTTAAAGTGGTTTCGCGTATAATATAAAACATGATTGTAACACAGTTTCATTGAAAATGAACAAAAAATATAAAAATAGACTAAATTCACACATCACATGTAAGGTATTGTTTTCAGCAAATCTTTCTATACCATTTTTAATAAACAACAAAGTGGGTGGAGTAATAGCTTTAACACATTATATTCATTTAATATCAGAACTAACAATTTTATTTTATGTGAACGCTCTTCTCGGTCCTTAAAATTTTGCTCACAAGTTAATAGCTATTTATGTATTAAAAGCGTAAAGTAGATCTTTTTTGCTTAAGAGTGGAATTGTTGCTCGAGGCGTTAGCCGTTCCTCATTTAAAAACTTTGAAAACACTCATGAAACTACCATGGTAAAAACACAAGAAACTAACAATTTGCTACAAAAAAATATTTCCATTTTTTAAAATATATTGCTTTTACAGAGGCTAACCTATTATAAAAATCTAACTCTAAACGTACATACGTAACAACTATGTTTTTGTATACAGACCTTTTGCTTGGCTAGATAAAAACCATTTAAATGGCCATCGATAGGTTTGATGCCAAAATATTAAACGATTAAAAAATAATAGTACATTATTTAATTAGGAGCTAAAGTGATACTTTTTGTGTTGTGTCTATAGTTTGACAATTATAGACGAAACAAAAAAAGTCACTTTAGCTTCAAATTAAATACACTATTTTTTCGGCAAACGTTTAAATTTTTTATAAATATGAAATTAATACATCAAGGTTTTTACAAATATGAAGTTGTATCGTCATAATTACTTCCAGAAAAGAGAAAAAAACATTTAAATTTGTATGAACAAAATTTTTTTATCGAAGCAGCCTTTTCAAAAGTTCATAATATGAGAATCAAGTTATTTTTTGTTGTCATGGTTATACAATATGTTTGAAAAAATAACAAACTAGCAAATAACAAATGCTACTTTACAGGCTTCATAATATAAAATAAAAATGGTGTTACTTTTGCTGTCGCTAGACGTTACTTTTGCTGTCAGGCTAAAAAGTAAGACTTTAGCTAACTCCCTAGCGACGGTAAAGTTAAACTTTACAGCCGTTTGCCGAAAAAAACAATTTATTGGGGATATTTAAGATCAATTAAACTCAAGTAAGTAAGGAAGTAATTGGAATTTCTTCTATAAAATCAATAAAATAAAATTATTTGATTAACAAAATCATTCAAAAATTTTGTTTGTTTAAAAGAAAATTCATATTACTAAATAAAGTTCACACTTCAGATAGTATTTTATTCAACTCTGTCAATGCCATTTCTAATATTAATAAAATTCTAATAATAAAATAATAAACAAATCTAATAATAAAAGAGTGTCGAGGATAAACAGTAAAAATTAATTAATATTTTTCATTCCATAATTTTTTTGCTAGACAATTTTTTATGCTTAAGTCTTAACCTCTCATTTGTGTATGATTAAAAATGGCATAGGAACATTTGAATCAAATACCAATAGAATGTGCAGATTAAAATTGGAAAAAAAATTTTCTTCTAAGTAAATATACTAGTTTTTTGGGGGGCGAATTCATTTCATAACCTCACTATGTGTGAATTCCTAGGATAGGGAATATTTGATTCTGTAATATCCTATAAAGTCACTTTGTGTTGTTATTATTGATTCTTTCCAATCAATGTGAAATCAATTATTTTTGACACAGGGTCGAGGTCTATTGCTTTTTTTTTAGAGTTTCTGAGCAATCGAACTCAAGTAACTTCGTGAATCCTTTGAATTTTTTCAATTCGAAACCTTAAAGTTTATTACAATTAAACACATTTTTTCTTTATACTGGTTTCGGTTGGGATTCGAACTTGTAGCCTTATCAATGCCATGGTTCGAATCCTGTGGCAGATACTTTTATCAACTGCACTACAGAGTCAATGACGCATTTTTATCTCATTTTTTCCGAGTATTTCATCTCTAACAACAACAAATAAGAAGATGAAAAGTTCTTCAATAAAAATCTGAAACATACCTGAGCAATGAGCATTATAGTTTTTCTCTCATTCTCTAAATATAGTTTTTCTCTCTTGACTAACACACACTCTCTCTCTCTCACTCTCCTTTTCTCTGTATCTCAACTTTTTTTATGGAACAAATAATTTTAATTCTGTGAGATGATTGATGTTAAGTTTACTCATTTCTCATTTTAAGCATAATGCAATTAAAAGTGAAATTTCGTTTTATTGCTATCAACTTTTATTTTATATTCGCATCAATATAGGTATTTGTTTAAGTAAGCAAATGAGTGATTTTTTCAAAAAATTTTAATGTCATTCGAGTTTTATTTTGGAGAATCCAATGTTGGATGTTGCTTGTCATACCGTGCCCGAAAAAAATCAATATGTGCTTAATCCAAAGTGCGTTCATTTACGATCACTCGAAATGTGTCATTTTCCTGAGAGCACTCTTCAACCCCTATATCAAAGTCGCTAAAAATGCTTGACGTTGTTGCCATAATGCAAAAAAGTCCATCATACCCTCGATTTGAACGATAAAATATATAAAGAACGTAAACATTTTGTATTGTAGTCAATCTTAGCATCTCATGAACTAGTTATATTATAGCACAGAAAATATCTCAAAATTATATTTAAGAATATTTTTTAAACAGTTTCTCTTATACATAGTTTTAAATATGTCTTCCATTTAGTTCCATCTTAATGAATCGAAAAATTTTAAGTTCAAAAGTGATAGCAAAGTTTAAGTTAGAATGTTTCGAACGATATATATATATATATATATATATATATATATATATATATATATATATATATATATATATATATATATATATATATATATATATATATATATATATATATATATATATATATATATATATATATATATATATATATATATAACGAGGTGTCTAACTCTCATAATTTTATTTCTTGGCTGGGAGTTAGATAAGTAAAACACGTGAAATGAGATCTCATTGGAAAGACATATAATTTAAGCATCCTTACGATCACAGTATTTGAAATATTTTCAAAAAAAAAATTTTTCACGCGCTTCTCCGCATCATGGTTGAATCTGCTGACTTTTTCACTTTTTATCACTGGTGGTCCTGCCTGTAATTCAAAACGTCAGTTAAAATAACGAAAAATTGATTAAGATTAATGGAGTAACTCATAAAAAGTGTCTGACGAGAAATCAGTTTATAAAATAAAAAATAATCACCATCATTTCAAAAAAATCATCAATCTAGAAAGAACTAAAATTTTAAAAACCTAAAATACTAATTGTAACGAGTCGTTTCCGTTGTCAGTTTTATTTTTTGCTCATTCTCGTATCCTCGCTATTTTTTATATTAATTTGCTTATTTTTCTTATCATTTTACGGTCCTTCTTCAACTTAACACAATATGTCATCAATATTCACACATTGCTTAATAGCTAATTCAACATGTAAACATTTTGAAATAAAACAAAATACAGTAAAACGATAAAACGTTTAATTATTAATTACCGTTTATTATGATAAAGGCATGCGTGTAGGAAGAAAACCCCAAATAAAAATGTAATTAGTGTCATATACGTTCAACCTTCTGATAATAAATTATTTATAAGGAAAAAAATCAAAGACATTGAAAGGAACAAAATGTTGGTATCAAATACAAGTCTCACTACTAGCAAGGGATTCAAATATTAATAAATTGTTTTTTTTTTGTAATTTATTTGATATGTTTGATTTATATGATTAATTTGATTTATTTGATTTAATTAACAAAAAATAAAATGAATGTTGTGGCATTTATTGTAATTTAAGATATAATCAAAAACAATTGTGGGTTAACGTTAATAAACATCAGGAAGCTCCTGATTAAAACTAAATGTAATACACCTATTTCACGTTTGATTAATGATATATTTTCAACACAATTTTTTTTTAATTACCAAAAATTAAAAATGCTAACTGACAAGGTTAAAAAAGGGAAATTAATCCTTAACTGAAGAAGAGACATTTTTTTCTGAACCTTTCTTATTTACCAAAGAAAGATGTTTAAACGAATTTTGAAAATAAGGTAAATAAAAAGGACAATTTTATATTTAAATATTCATTTCAAAAAACCCATCTGAAATTGTTTTTAAAGTTGTAATAACATTTAAAGGTTGATTTAATACAAAATAATTCACTCAAATATCTTTAACTTTTGACTGAATCAAAAGTTTTCACGAAGAGATTACACCTGAAGCATAAGGATATTAAATTTAAAAAAACATTTGTTTGTTGTCCGTGTGAAATGTAAATGAAAATAACGTTAGCTAACATTTGTATGAGTTGATGGCACAGATTTCATGGTTTATTCTGCTGATAAATTCGTAGTCGATGGACTGATCTCAGGGGCGTCAATTGGGTAGGGCTGGGGGGGGCATTGGCCCCCCCAAGGATCTGATACTATCAATACATCGATTCAATAAAACCATCCAATCGTGATAGAATTATACACTATAAAAATTTTAATGCTAAGGCTACTATTTAATGCTACTACATATTAATTGAAATATATCTGATAATATAATTATTACGTTACATATTATTTTGGCCCGACTAAAGTACAGTTCACCGCAATATTCAAACCGTTATCGTTCTTTGTATCAAGGACTAGAGCGCCACCGATACGAAAGGCGGACGTATTGCTTCTAATCTTCTGATGAAATCAGTTTTATAAACAAAACACGATTGTTCTTCCAAAAACGCCGTGGGTGCGTATTGTGACAAAATTCTATCGTACTATAAGGTGCACGGCATCACCGCTTTTAGAAGAACGATTGTGTTTTGTTTATAAGATATTCGTGTCTGAGCCACGATTTCATTAGTATAGCGTTCCTCGAGAGTTCATAGTGCAGTATTTAACATTCAAATTTCAATTGTTGTTGGCCATTGGTAATTTATATAAACTTAAAAGTAAGTACATGCAGGAGAACACAGCCTAATTATACCCCAATTATTTGGAGAATCCTGACTGTTTGGCCTTGTTTTTTATCTACATCTTATTGTACAAACTTTACAAGACTTTTTTAAAAACAATAAATTAAAAACAATTCTAAAATGTAAAATCCCATAACATATCAAAAGTCTTCTTGATAGTTGTGCTAATTTTTATTAAATGAATGAAAATAATTACGGGAGTAATTTAAATTTATTGGGTTATTTCCAGTGATTTTATGATAGTGAATGTTTTATAATGGACAAGCAATATTTTCTAACGACACGAACAAATATTTAAGTTATGTAAATATTTTCAAAGTATGTTAGGAAAACTTGCTGTCAAATTCATTTTATGAATTTTAAATTCATAAAATAGCAAAAATTATATGTTTGGTTGGTTATAATAAAATCCAAAACGTATCCTAAACATCAATCTTTGTTCATTTTTTTATACAGTCACAGGGAGGGAGAAACTATTATTTTTTTGTGGTAGGTTTTTCTTATAGATTTAAAAGAAGTTCGCAATAATTGTACAATTTTGAATCAAATGAAAAATTTACGAACGTTTATGGGTAGTAAGCTGACCCGACTTCCCACGCTGCGTGGAAAAGTGACACATTTTATTGCGTTGTCCCACGGAGAAATCTGTCTCACGAAGCGTCCCACGAAACAAATATTTCCACCACATTTGCCCGCATTATCGAAATAATCATCTACCTACGTATAGTTTGCGCAATATCTTAGTCAGAGCAATGGCTTCACAGTTTTTTCTTGCAGTTTGCATAATGTTATGTATATGTTGATTTAACCATATTGAGCGAACAAACCAGTGCAATATTATTATGAAAAATAAAATACAAAATATTTTACTTAAAAAGATGCAGTTTTGCGTATAAATTCATAAAAATTTAAATTTTTAAACCAGAGTTTACGAGTCTTTCTTTATTCGAGCACTCATTTCAATCCTTGAAATAATATTCAAAAATTAAAATGTTCATAATTTGAATATCGTTCTTACTCGTAAGAGTAAAATTTTTGTTTTTTCGATTTTACTCCTTTGGAGCAGATTACATTTTCCAGTTCTTTCATTCGATTTGTAAAAGAAGAAAATTAGTCACTCTACGTCATCCTTTATATTCATTTTTCTAACAATGCATGAATAATTGAACGAATCAAGCATTTTACGTTGAAAAGCATCAAATTTGACGCAAAAGTAAAAGTTTTGAGTATTTGAAAGAAAATATTTATTTCAATTTAGTAGCAAGAATGATATTTTATTATTTTCACTCCTGTATGTGGGAGTATGTGTTTTATTTTTTTTAAGCTACGCACTGAAAGGACAAAGTAAAAGAGTGATATAAGTAGCGTTTTAAACTCTGTTTAAAACACACTTTAACTAGGAAGCTCAAAAGTAAAATTATTATTTTCTATTATATAATTTTTTTTTCTCAATAAAGAACAAACAAAGCAAACAGCATAAAAACTTGATAAATGGTATAGATTTGCAAAAGATAGAACGAGAGGTATACTGTATACCTCTTATACTTACAGAATACAGAAAAGATATTAATTATTTAGGAAAATTAAAATAAATTGTTTCAATTGTTTTACAGTCTTTACTTGTGTAACAAAAGTTTTAAGCTACTATAAAAGCTACTGTTAAAAGGTAAATTTATACTAATTTTTAAAATTATATTTAAAAAGTTCTCCTGCAAATCAAGACGGATAGAAAACGTTTACGTAAATTCTTATACGATATTGAATTGGACTATCCTTTTATAAAAAAAATCAAAATATAACGACGCAAAAGTTTAGTGTATTACCAGTCGGAGTGAATTTGCAAATTAACAGTGGAATTATGATATTAAAAGACATATAGATACAGATAAACATAAAAAAGCGTTGCTATAAGCCGCCAGCTCCAGTAGCTTGAACAAGTTTTGTTGTTATTTTGTTTTCTTGTTGTTATTTAACATTGACAAAAAGTTAGTTGCTAATTGCGCTGATAACACGAACACCAATTTTAGTGGTGTCACGTCAAGGGGTGAAAATTTAAAAACAAGCTAAACTCGAATTTGAACCAGAGTGTATTGGGTATTGGATTCGCAGCGCATATTCTAAATAATGCAATTAAAAATGCTGCTGATTTAAATGGCAGGGTTAAAAAAATTTGGATATTTTACTGTCTTTACTGAAGACGTTGAAGGAGTTCTGCGGCAAAAGTAATGTCGAACATAACCAACTTATTGGATACAGTGAAACTCGCTGGCTGGCGGTAATGCCAGCACTAGAAAGAATTTAGAAAATGTACGAACCACTGCAAGCACATTTCCTAATGGTTGAATGTCCAATTAAAATAAAAGAATTTTTTGAAGAATTAAATAGTAAACAAATAGTAAAGGAAAGCATTAAATAGTAAATTTATGCACAATCTAGTTAGCACGTTTTCACCGTTCCACTTTTTCGCAATAGAAATTCTAATTAGTTAGTATTTGGAAGAATGTTTGCATTTTGTCCCAAATTTTAACGATTTGGCTCTGGTCAGTTTAGGGTAGACATAACTCTTTCTCTCTGAGACAAATAAAGGAAAACAAACAAAAAAACGATTCGGCATAAGAGGAGTCACGTAGGGATTGCAATCCCGTTGTGTTTTATGGATCCTGGGACTATGTGACTCATAAATTTTAAATCCCGGGATGCCCGGGATCTAAAAAATCGTATTGAAAAATCATCCTTTTTTTTTCTATGCTGCACGATCTGTTGTCGTTTACCAATTCACTCTCTGAACAATTACAAAACAAAGATATAATAATTTCTAGCACAAGCGCTTTAATTAAAACTACTATCTTGATGCTTAAACAATGCAGAGATGATACTAAATTTAAAATTATTTTTAACAAATGAAGTGATTTTGCAGAACTTTGCGGCATTCGCTTCGATGAAACAACACCAAAAGACTAGCAGAGTAACCAATGTAGCTCAGAAGCATTTTATTTTTTTTCTAAGTCGATGCATTTTAATGCTTTTAAATATATGTGTCAATAAAAACGTGTATGTTATGTTTTACGAAAAAAAATTTTTTATGTCATTTAAATTCTCGCCCCCCCCAAGATTTTGGTGAAATGACGCCACTGACTGATCTAAAATTTTATTTAAACAAACTGATTTCTATTGCTGCCCAAAATCTGTAGCCAATGCTGCGAACTATCCAAAAAAGTTAAAACGACTTCTAACTTTAACTTTCTCTTATCGAATTTAGTGATTCAAAACACCAGTTTTTTAACCCAGTAGAAATAAATGTTGTCAACAATGTTTCTGTTTACTTAACTTAAAAAAAGTAAATGTGACAGTTTTGGACGGTAAAAATATTAGAAAAATTAAGGGCAAAACAAATTACAAATCACTTCCGTAAATCACATGTTAATCACATAAATTCACATTCAAGGCCAATCACTTACCATTCTTGCATTAATATGGATTTTAAAGAACAATAAATGTATTCAAAATAAAAAACAAAAAGAAAAAAAAATCGCCATGCAACAATGGTGTGTAATGCAGCGCTGCTTCATTGCACATCCAATGAAGTGGCATAGCAGGCCGCGCACCTAAAGATATTTTTTTAGCACCAGACTAGCTTCAGTCTGTGGGGACGAGAAAGAAATCCTACTGCTCCAGCACAAATAATCAACAGTACGCGTACGTCGATATACAAACGGATCAAGGAAAAGCTAAGTGTAATGAATAGACTCTGGCGACCCACTTATATGAACAAACCGTGATCACCACGTCCACCCCATAGGTTTTTTCTCATTCACACGCACATGCACCACTCACACTCACGCCCAAACACATATACTCACCATCACACATACCCGCGTACATACGCACACAATACATCTACGCACACATCGATACACGTATACAAGGATCCGTCCACACATCTACGGTCCTATATCTAGGCCCATTCACCTTGTAGTTGCATATGTGCGGAAGATGTAATATTCGTTATTGTACGAACACAGAAACCAAAAAAAAATGTTTAAAGTCATCACAGCGGAGATACGCAGCAAAATATAAAGCGAGAAACCACCAGCTTTTGGATGATTCTCATCCTATCATGTAACGGGAGAATACCGAATGTAAATTTAAGGAAACAAGTCACCTCATGTAGTGAGAGATATTTAAGCTGCATAAATTATTAGAATTCATGCTTTATTAAGTTCCCCACAACTCATTTTTAATATCGTTAGTCCTATAGGAACTTCTTGTTAAATTACCTAAAACGACAAACTTCCTTTGATTGTTATAACTTTAGATGATCGAACCCCATAGGTACTACTATATCTGTTTCTGAACTCGTAGTCTGCCTTCCTTTCCTTTTCTCCCCTTGTTTTTTTAGTGCTGATTAAAATCACAAAAAATTCCCCCTGTGTATAGATGCATTCACATCCACACATCCATTCACGCTAGGGTTTCTCATTTCCCGTAGAAATTCAAATCCCGGGAAGCCGGGACAAAAAATATTATGTTCCCGGGATCCCGGGAAATCCCGGGAAACGCTAAAAAGCTAGATTTTTCTAATTGGGTGGTAGAAAAATGTGTAAAATTAAAACAGCACAAAAAATGCGCTATTGATTTTTAAATTTATATTATTTTTAATTAAAAAAACTTCAAAAATTAAATAAAAAAGAATACATAAAAACAAAACAAAAATAAATTCATAATACTAATTTTTAAACAATTTTTCAAAAAACTAGGTTGTCAATGGCGCCATCACTCAATTTTGTTCGAATTTTCGTGGCGAAACGTCCATTGAACCATCCATTGAACACCATCCGTCCAAGAGAACCATTAAACATAAATTAAGAGAAATGAAGCGCAAGTTTTAGGTAGATTTCTCAGAAAAATCTACCTATTTTAAGTTTTATTGGTTTTAATTTGTTGTATTTATATGTGTCAAAAAAACCATACAAAAAAACCATGATACCATATGTGTCAAAAAAAACATTTTCCTAATTTTGAACGAAATTAATTACTACAAAGAGAAAAGAATTAAAAACTATTCGATTTTCGAGTGAG
The DNA here is from genome assembly GCA_963693315.1 of Diogma glabrata. Classification (NCBI taxonomy): domain Eukaryota; kingdom Metazoa; phylum Arthropoda; class Insecta; order Diptera; family Cylindrotomidae; genus Diogma; species Diogma glabrata. The sequence continues at coordinate 58,837 of CAVNZG010000728.1, forward strand.
AAAACTTTTAATATCTTTGAAAAAAGTATAAAAAAATGTTATTAAAAAATAGCGGGATACCCGGGATCCCGGGATAAAATCTACCCTCTAAAAATTTACCCCCGGGATCCCGGGGAAAACGGGATCCCGTTTGAGAAACCCTAATTCACGCCTATATATATATATATATATATAAAATAAACAAAATAAAGAAACTCACCCCATGATTGATCCGGATTCACCTATCCTCCCCTCGTAGCGCTTAGCCCATTACCAATATAATATATATTCAATAATTTTGTAATTTTGTAGACACGATCATAGTTTGATCAAGTGATATTTTTAATTTTTTAATTGTTTTAATTATTTGAATGTTAATTTACTACATATTATGTGGTTGAGTTTTTTTTAAATAATTTTAAAGATAAAAAAAAAATTTTTTAAAAATGTAATTTTTGAGTGCCATTAAATATATGTTTTTTAACCTTTCGTTCTAATTTATTTAAGTTAAAGAAGTTTTAATTAGGTATGTACTATGTTGTTTATAAAGAATGTTCTCACAAGCCATTATTATTAGTAGTATTAGTATTAAAAAGTAATAGTATTAGTATTTTTTGCGCAGAAAAAAAACCCTTGAAAATGACTAACAAGTCGAAATATTGGATAAATTAAAAAACAATAAAACTTATTAATAAACAATGACTGTATAGTTTATGTTAATTGTTATATAGTTTTTTTTTTGTTTTCTTTCACTTGTCTATAATAAGCTAAAGTATAATCAACATATTTAATATATATTAGGTTTTGGCAGAAATTAACCTTTGTTTATAATATATATTCATGTATTTTATGTATATTTGTACATATATATATATATATATATATATATATATATATATATATATATATATATATATATATATATATATATATATATATATATATATATATATATATATATATATATATATATTTATATATATATATATATATATATATATATATATATATATATATATATATATATATATATATATATATATATATATATATATATATATATATATATATATATATATATATATATATATATAAATATATATATATATATATATATATATATATATATATATATATATATATATATATATATATATATATATATATATATATATATATATATATATATATATATATATATATATATATATATATATATATTCATGTATATATATATATATATATATATATATATATATATATATATATATATATATATATATATATGTGTTCATGGTATATTTATATATATTCATGTAGTATCTTGTCGGCAATTCTTCTACAGAGTTACGTCATTTACTTCTGGTTTTCCTTAAACATAACCCGTCATTCAATTAGAATATTGTTGATTTTAAAGTGAACAAAGAAAGTAATCTCAATGCTAGTCCGTGCTATCACCCAATTTTTATCAATTTTCTAAATTACTTCGCAAATTGCTTTAATTTTATCCACTATAATCACTGCCCGAATTTCATTTTTAATCAAACGAGAGCTACCCCATGTATATTTCTAAGCTACACGGTTAACTTGTCCCAATTCGGTCTTGTCCAATATGCATAATTTATTTCTTTTTTTTCAACTAATTCACAGCTACAGTTATTTACAATTCACAAATTTTTCTAATTTACCGGAACGTTTCACAACAAACAAAAAAAAATTTCTCTAGCTTAAAATTTAAAACAAAAATGTTTCTCATTCTCACCTTGATCTAAATAATATATGATTACTCAATAATCAGAGATCCTATCCTCCTTTTTAAGGCAGAAACAAATACGATTTAATGGCTGGATAACACAACTTCAAAAAAAATAATTTTACTTTATATGCACTTGAGTAACATCATGTTTGCCACTCAATACTTTTAATTTAGCTGTACAATAAAAACTTGCCCTTCTTACACTCTCTTATGGAAAACACGCATACATTTATATCTATTTTGTTTGTTTGTTCTTCTTAACACGATTTGGGTTTGTTTGAGGTTATTTTCTCTGGTTAATTTTGTCATACGGACATGAATTGACCGTATTCACCCGTTAATAAGAACATGAATTTCACTAAGAAAAAAAAAATATGAATCTTCTATTTACCTATCTACGTTATGGATTATTTACTTCCTAGCAATTCTTCCTAGCATCCAACGATGCAAATGACGAAAAAACTGCTAACCTCACAAGCAAAACGTCAAACCTCAAATATAATAAAATAAAATGTGCGGCGCAGAGGAAGAGGACCTCTAACGGCTGGTATTTATAGTTTGAAAAGGTCGTTTTTAAACGACAACCAAAAAATGGTAGACATTATCTGGTAGATTTTTAACGATAATTGAAACCCACTAAGGAGATTGTACAACTGCTTCGTAACAAACTTGAAAAAAAATATGTAAAGGATAATTACGAATTAAGTGTAAGAAATTGTGTTTGAAAAGGGTAAAAATAACTTCGAAAGTTCTTGACATTAAAGTGAACGTGAAGTAACATATTGAGCTTGATCTGTAAATCAGTGCATTTTTTTCTTTTTGGGAAAATAGAGCGATTCTAAATTAAGGAGATTGAAGAACTGGTTCGTAGATCGTACCACTGCTTCGTAACAGATGCAACAATGTTGTCATGAACTTCAGTAGAATCAAAAAAAACACGTTGATGTCTGTTTAGTTTTTTTTTTATTTAAGTTGACTTGGCTAAGTTTTAAACACAATTCTGTATATTTCTTAGTAATTGCTTTTTATTTTATTCTTCAAACTAAGAAATTGGTTCACTAAAAACCCAATATTTTAAAATTTTTTAATTTTGTGTGTTAAAATTTTTAAAGGGATTAAGCTATGTTGCGATTGGACCCTTAACTGTAACAGCTAAAATCTGTTATTACTTTAAAAACTACATTTTCTTTTGTGTTCAAAAGCAATATTCTTATAACTTTTATCATCACAACAACATTATGCAAAATCTTACTTCTTCAGTTTGTTGTTAATTAAAACAAACTTTGTTTCGCAAATATGTGTATCGCCGTACAAATTAAATATTTAATTCATTACATTGTCATACTTATGTATATAACATTGAACTTAAACAGTTGATCCGAAGTTATTTGTTGTTGTTTTATTTTACATATACACAGAAGAAACGAAATATATTTAAACTAAATAAAAAAAAAACAAAAAAAAACAGGTTAAATCAAATTAGCTTTGCAGGGTGATTTATTTGTAATTGAATTTGTTAGAATCGTTTGTTTTGGTAAATTATTATACGAGTGTTGAGTAACCTTATGTTTTAGGTAGATTTCATATAAAAATCTACCTATTGCAATGGGCTTCATCTCGGAATTTCGGAAAAATTTTGATGCCAAACGACTATATGTGATAAGCGGAGATGGAAAAACAAAAAAAAAAAAAATTATATATATATATATATATATATATATATATATATATATATATATATATATATATATATATATATATATATATATATATAACGATATGAGGTATAACGGAATTTAGCGGCACTCTCACGGTCGCATTTTTCGACCTACACCAAAATAATTTTCTGTGTATGTTTCGGCAAATAATGTCTTGGACAAGTTCGTGAACTGGCCATATCCGGGTACCGGTTAAGCGGCTAGAGCCTAAAAAGTCGAATAATCTAGGGCGCTATAACTTCCGTTTGAATAATAATATTTTAATAAAATTTAAAAATATTGAATATTTGAACCTTTTTCTATCATTTTTATCCAGATGACAACTTTGGCGTTTCAGGTTCCTCAAAAATCAGCTGTTTTAAAAATTTACTAAACTTTGCTGCCCTTGATCTAGCTGAAATGGCCAAGCTCATATTTGAAAACTTTTTTTCACGTACTTCAAATATAAATCTTTCCAGAATTTAAAAAAAAAATGATCCAAGTCCAGAGGTTGAGCAGCTAAGTTTGTTGAAACCAATACAAACGCAAACGGCTATGCTTTCATCATTTTTGAGTTTATGTTGTTTAAACTCCTATTTTCTCTTAGATACATTTTTCATTTATAACGTCAGAGATTTTCAACATTCTAACAAAATAGGTTCCAATTTTATAAGCATTATACTACACCTATTGTGTGAAAAATCTAAAGCCAGTGAATACCACTAAGAAAATTATAAAAACCGAAAAAAATTGAAAAATAAATAAATAAAAACACAAAACAAATCATATCTAAATTCATGCATACAATGGGCGCTTAAAAAATTAAGTATATGAAACGTATTTTTACCAATCAATTAGACTAAATAATTACAGATAAGTGTTAAACTTATAAACATTAAACAAAATAACCGTAATCCCAAACAACCTTAAAATAAATTTATTGTAGATAGATAAAACTACATACATCACCCCTAAAATCAAATTAAAGTTTTTTTTCTTTGTCTATTTAAAAAAAAAACAAAAATTGTGGGAAAATGAAAAGAAGGAGTTAAGTATTGGTTTTTGTTTATAGGTATTTGTTTTGTTTTCGAATTGTTTAAAAAAAACAACATTTGAATATTATGAGATTGATAATGTTTTTCTAATATTTTTTTAGCTAGATTTTTTTATAGGTAGATTTCATAGAAAAATTACATTTTCTATTTACCAAAATGATTTGCATTTTGGGTTAAACTAAATTTCCAAGCGGTTTTTAGAAGATTGCATATATTTAATGAGGTATTTACTTTTATGTAAGAAAATGTTAGTAAAATACGTGAAATAGAGAGATAATAGATCTGCAAATGGAAATGATAATTAAAACAATGTGTGTATGGAAATTGTTCTTAACTTGTTGAAAATATTGGTTGGAAAAAATGTTTTGCGTTGTTGTAGTTGTATGCACCTATATATGTGATGTATGCGTATGGATAGTTGTAATCATATTAGAAGCAAAAAATGGTTTAAAAAACCGTTGAAATTATGCAATGGTAATTATCACTTTATAATCGTTTCTAAATTAGTTTAAACTAGACTGTTAGAAGTGTTAGTTGCAACAAAAATTATAAGTCAACAAAATAAGAATAATTATTTTAATTATTTGATATATAATTATTTAATGCTAAAGTCGTGTTTCAAATGTTTTCGGTAAAAATTTCCAACTTCCTACGAAAAACAACAAAAAAAAAATCTTGTACTCTACCTCAGTGGCGGTAATTAAATTTTTTTAGGTAGATTTCGCATAATTTTAGTTAATTTTATATCTATTTTAATTAATTTTACATTCATTTCCATTAATTCACAATATGTTTTTTAAAATGAATTGTTAGTTTTATTTGTATCTAATGTTAGTTTTTTTTAAAGTAATCTGATAAATCCGATTCTAATTGCACACATAACTGTCTGATCCCGAAATCTACCTATTTCTAGCGGATATACCTGCCGCTCGGACTTTTTTTTTTGTATCAAGAAAATAGACCAACAAACGACTGGGATGGCTGGAAATTTTTTTGAAAATCGTAGATGCTGTGAAAAGCGACATATTTTTGTTTTAAAGCAGACAATGTTTTACATTGAAACAAAAAAAAACATTTTTGAAGCTCAAGTTCTTTACCAAAGAATCAAGTTTTTGATATTTCACTGGATATTAGAGTAAAACGTTGTGTTTTTTTTATTTAAACGATAATTAAAAATTAACAGAAAAATCTCTGATAAAAGTTTTTTAAAAGGAAGAATTGTAAAAATTGGTAAAAAATTCCGGAAGAATTTGGTATGGTGAATTCCATATGTGACTTACACGACACGAGAGACCTTTTTTGTCATTTTTGATAATATTTAGGGTATAAATATAATTTTCTTAATTTTTCTTTTTTAAGAAATAGTATTTATAAGCATATACATATTGAGTCATGCCCTTAGTTTTTTAATTTAGGCTTTCATTTTAATAATACTAATATAATAAATCAGTTGTGACTTACACGACATCAAATCCATTGGTTTCAGAGTTATCAATGACAACTCAAAAATCCTGTTAATTGTGTAGCTAAATACTTTATAAACTGTATTGGATGGTTTTTCAGAAATACAAACAACAACAAAAGGGCTTGAACTTAGTAAAAAACTTTTTATTTTTTACAAAAAAAAAAATGTTCGCGTGACTTACACGACATAATAATTGTGAATTACACGACACTTAATATTATAATTAGATATTTACACCATATGAAGGATTAATTAAATTATATTCATGTAATTGACTGAAGAGTCAATAGAAATAATAATATTCCAAAATAAGTTAAGGTTATACGAACTAAAATTAATTTAAATTTTGAAATTCGTATAATCCTGTGTCAGCCGGAAATGTAGCCCTTAAACCTCGACTGTATTTGTATTGTGGTTCGGGCATCTTTTGTTTTATATTTTTAATGTCAACTATTGGGTCGGAATCGATTTTCTTGGGGTAAAAAAAATGTTGCCTGTCTTTATGATATTTTAGAAAGTTTACATGAGCACTTTGTGAGCCAACTTTAGAAAACTTAAATATTTTCGATTTGTTTTTTCAAAAATAAAAAATTCATGATATCATCTTTCAAAACAAAATAACTATATGATGGAAAATAACAATTTTAAAATTTGACTTTGTTGTATACTTTTGCATGGAATTCACCGTATAATATACTATTAAAAGGTAAAACCGTGTGTCTTGTTTAAAAAAATTAAAAAAATTAAAAAAGCAATTGTTTTCCTTTTCGGGGTAAACGGAAAAATTTTCATGGTGTCTAATTCGGAAGAAGGATATGACGCTTTGCAACTGAGAAAAAAATTGATATTACTAGAACAATTAAAATTTGGATACTATATTTGTATCCCATAAGGATCCTGTATCAATACCCAATTGGAATAGTGCTACGTCACGTGCATATAACTACCAAGATACACTTATATTACCATCAGTAAGGTGTATTGCAAGTAAGACAAGCTGATGGTCGTGATTATGAATGGAATGAAATCAAGAACTGTCAACGGGTAACATCAATAATGTTTTTAAATAAATGAATTGCTAAAAACGGGTACCTATAAAGATCTTCCCGGCTCAGATGAAATGTTGTATCGCTCTTTATTCTTGTTATATTTTATTGTTTGTCCCGGTAGAAACCGAAAACTGGTTTCTAGCACAACTTTGATTTAAATACGAGCATTCCACTAAAATCATCAATTAAATCATCCACAATAAAAATAATAATTGGAACTTATTATGCACAATTAAAAATCGTGACAGAATCTGCATGATGTAGTTGTTGCATAATTACTTTGACATTTCTAAAAACATGAAAAAATCTGCAAATTTAAAGTTATAAACAATAAACCGTTAAACTAGTTTACTACTTTGAAATATTGAAATTAACAGACAACACACAGTTATTTTTGGTGATATACAGAAAAAATGCCTGTGTGAATGAGCATTACCGTTTAACTAAAACCGAACTACCTGTGTAGCGAATATCAAAATAATGATTTAACGTAGTGGCTTTGAAAACCAAAACAGAATCATAAATACCGGGATAAAAGTATTTTTTATTGAGAATTTTACTTTCTGCGGTCACAGGTTCATCTATTCTATGTTAATATCAGATTGATTTCAGATATATTTATGTCATATTTTATTCAGATATATTTATGTCATATATATTATGTCACTTTAGCGATTAAAGTAATTTTTACTTTACAAACAAAATTAATTTATAATAAATGTTATTTTTGAAGTAGTTTTACGCCAGCTACGTCGTTGCTTTTACTACAATCCTCCTCTTAAAAAAAAAAATGTGTTCATTGTTGGAAAAATTGGAAACAAAAATTTTTAATAAAGTAGTTAGCGATGAACACGAATTCTACCAAATTATGTATTCTAAATTTTATGGGACTCGTTTTATTTGCTTACAAAATTTTATTCAGTTTAAGTTATAAAAGGAAATGATTTCTAAATGTTTACTGTTAAAATTAAAATGATGGCTTGTTTTATTTTTTTTAATGGATCTTGATAATTTAATCCCCAGATAAAATAAATAGTTGAACTTGAAAAAAAAATGTTTGTTAATAAATATGATTAGTTAGTTCGTCCGTATTTACGTAATACTATCTGTAATATTGGCATCGTTAAAAAATACGTTAGTAAAAATAAATAATACAAAATACGAAAATATTGGCATCGAATTTTGCGAAAAATTAGAAAAGTTAGGTTTAAGAATATTTGAAAAGAGAAAACGATGGAACGGATGATATATCAGAAGATGAAGGCAATAGAGTAATTACTTCGGTCTGAAAGACCTAAGTATTACATTCATGAGCTCAAAGTGAAATTCTTACCCCCACTTTTTTTGACATTTCTCGACGTTTTAGGACCTCCTGATTCTAAAAAAGCAAAAAAAAAAAAATGTATGTCTGTCTGCCGGCCGTCCGGCCGGCCGGCCGGCCGTCATTACCTACGCTGCAGGGAAAACCGCTGGAGGGATTTCAAAAATTTTTTTTTCTAAAAATAGGTATTCACAAGGGACAGGTCCGAAAGGACGCTGTGTTCGATAACTGTACCGGAAGTGTGTCAAAAAAATCATTATGTGTGTCAAAAATAGCAAATTTTCATATTTTTGGCTTAAAAAACGTTCATTTTAAGTGATTACGAGTAGGAACATTAAATTTTAGAAATCTTAATGGTCGGGATTGGTATGTAAGATCAAAAACTAGATTATTGCGTTATAAGTTTGTCAAAAAAATGTTGTCAAGTGTGTCAAAAGAAAGATTTTTATTAATTTTTTTACCTAATTTTTTGGAAAAAAAAAATAAAATTAATTGTTTGTTTGAAATGAAGTTTTATTATTATTATTTAGAATTATGGCATTATGAGGTTGTCAAAAAAATGTTGTCAAGTGTGTCAAAAGATTTTTATTTAGTTTTTTACCCTTTTTTTTGAAAAAAAATAAAATTGTTTTTTTGAAATGAAATTTTATTATTATTATTGAGAATTATGGATTATAAGTTTGTCAAAAAAATGTTGTCAAGTATGTCAAAAGAAAGATTTTTATTTATTTTTTTACCTAATTTTTTGGAAAAAAAAATAAAATTAATTGTTTGTTTGAAATGAAGTTTTATTATTATTATTGAGAATTATGGCATTATGAGGTTGTCAAAAAAATGTTGTCAAGTGTGTCAAAAGATTTTTATTTAGTTTTTTACCCTTTTTTTGGAAAAAAATAAAATTGTTTCTTTGAAATGAAATTTTATTATTATTATTGAGAATTATGGATTATAAGTTTGTCAAAAAATGTTGTCAAGTGTGTCAAAAGAAAGGTTTTTTTTTATTTTTTACCCATTTTTTTTAGAAAACAATAAAATTAATAGTTTGTATGACATGATATTTTATTATTATTATAGAGAATTATGGCATTATAAGTTTGTCAAAAAATAATGTCAAGTGTGTCAAAAAATGATTTCATTTATTTTTTAGCCAATTTTTTTTTGAAAAAAAATGTAGCTGTTTTTATGACGTAAATGTAATCTAAAATGAAATTGGACATGGAAGTTTTTGAATTTGTTATAGTTTTTGAAATATTTTTGGAATTTTGAAAAAGTTTGTATTTTTGATTTTGTAATAATTTTTGCAATATTTTTAGAATATCGGTAAAAGTTTTAATTTTTGATTTTGTTAGAATTTTTGAAATATTTTTAGAATTTTGAAAAATTTAAAATTTTTGATATTATTATAATTTTTGGAATTTTGAAAAAATTTTCAATTTTTGATTTTGTAATAATTTTTGCAATATTTTTAGAATTTTGGAAAAAGTTTGAATTTTTAAGAATTTTTGAAATGTTGGAATTTAGAAAAAATTTAAATATTTGATTTTATTCTAATTTTTGGAATTTTGAAAAAGTTTGACTTTATTTAATTTTTACAATATTTTTGGAATTTTGATTATAATTTTCTGGCAACGTATTGATGTTTCGTGTTAGTTGTGTAGTAAATTTTTAAACTGAGTTAAAAAAATGCTTGTACTTTAACAAAGAGTTATGTTTGATATACATCGCTGCCCAAAACTAAAAACCATGTCCTCATAAAAGTTTTTTGCCGAAAACTATATCAAAATCTTTAACCCAGACCGAAGTCTTGATATCTCAGAGCTGTGAGATTTCAGCCCCTCCATATTTTAAGGTTTTGGTTTTGTGGTATATTTTTCTTTAGTAATGTTAGTTGAGAAGGTATAGGAGTGTTTGTCATACTATGTGAAATAGTGTATGTTGTAGGTGAAGAGGTGTAGTTAAATTCGGAAGATCTATACAGATTAGAATTCACATTTGAATTATTATTTGCAAAAGTTAGCGTTGTAGATTGGGAAAAGAGAAGGGGCAAAGAAGGGGCAAATTTTTTCCCCACAAAAATCAATTGAATTGGCGGAACTAAGTGTAATTCAAATGTTATCGATACAATTCGTGTTCAAGACGACCTAAAATGTAGAAATATGAACCCGAGCATTTTTGATCAACTTCATACTTGACATACAAGTAGTGTAGGTGAAATAAAAAATAAGCGTTGTTTTTAGAAAAATTTTAGTATGTTTGAATCGAGAACAGAATTCAAACCCACGCTAACTTTGAAATAAAATTGAAAGAGAACGTCTCACCCGATATCAACGGTCATATGTCCGTGCATTGGAAAGGAAAAAAAAGACGAGTTTAATGTTTTAATCATCTTATTTTCCCTAACTTTTACTAAATGGATTACCAAAACTTCCATTCAGTATATTTTTAAAAATTTTTTTTTGGGCAAAATTTAAGATCCAGAGAAACTAGTTTTCCAAAATCTTTAACAGTGCATAAACTGAGAGATAAGACTAAAACATGCAACATACTGAATTGCGGGATGGAAGTTTTTTTGACAGAAATATCGACAGCTTACCCACCACTATAGAGGCTTAACGGTAGAATTTTGAAACCAAAGTATTGAGGTTACTCATAATTTCGCCTTAAATTAACCACTGGGCTATACAAGTATAAAAGAGATGAGCTACAAAAAACAAATAAGTAGCACTTCGTAGATTAAGCTACTGTATATTATTAAATTTTCTAATAATTTACACCAACAAGTGAATAAACATCTTAATTAACTGATTGACTTAACCTTCCATGGCCTTTTTAATAAAAAAAGTAATCATTTGTTGTTTATTAAAAAATTAAGAGAATATTTGCTTTAGTCTTAAAGTTTTAGTCTGATTAGCAACTATGATGTTCAAGAGTCTTTTAATTTTTATATCAGTTTACGTTTTTTCAGTCTCATGTGATAATCCATCATTTGATTATTGTGCTCTACAATCCGAAAAATGTTTCAAACATGTTGCTTGTGAGACCAATGATTTGATTGATATTAGTAAAAAGTTCAACTTCACGTTACAACCGATTCCCAATGCTTTGAAAATCAAATTTTTAGATGCATTTAATCAAAAGAAAAATGAAATTGCAAAAGGTTTGACATTGATACCACAAGGAGCAAATGTGAAAGTTTTGGTAAGCTAAACTTAAGATTTGTTAAATATTCAGGTGACATCAGTTTTGTTTGTAATTCAGACTTGGAACGACGAATTGGAACGATTGGCTAGAAATTATCTTCGAGTATATGGAAACAGAATAGCAGAGATAAAACTTTGTGTTGATTCTGGTAAGTTGATCATTATCTGAAATATTTAATAAGAAAAGAACTTTAAACCAATCCATTTTTATTTATAGAAAGTTTTAAGTTCACTGATCGTGAAACCTATATTCTTTCTGTTACAAAAGATCCGGAGCAAATAATTCAGAAGATGTTCAACGACACGGACATCTTTCATGAAAAGTAAAAATTTTAATTTTAGAATATTTACATATTTGAAATTGGTTGATGTTGAATTATTATTTTTAATATTTTTTTAGCGACGTAAATGATTTGAGGCGGTTAACGCATCTGGAAGGAGCGGCATGCTACTTTGTAGTTGCACCGGATACCACAGATGGCTTTGGAACTATGGTCTGTTTGCTTGGCTACAACAAAGAAGAAAATGTTGTTCGTACAGTTTATGAGGAAGGTAAACCATGTTCCAAGTGTTTGAACAATGGTGAATGTGACACAATTTATACTGGATTATGTAAATAATTATATAGGTGTAAAAAAATTGCTATGAATACATAGACGCAAAAGTTTTGAATCTCTTTTCTATTTAAATAACGAGTTTTTCGAGGCATTTTCGAATATATATCTGGTCAGAACTTACCACCCAGGCTCCAAAAGCAACGATCTGGTTCTTTCTTTTATTATGTAGTATTCTAAGTCGTGATGTATCCATCTAGGGATTGCAATCCCGGGATCGTTTGCTTCACAAATCCCGGGATTGGTGAAGCGAAAAATCCCGGGATTGCATTCCCTATATCCATAATTAAAAGAGTCTTTTTAGGCTAGAGTTTTATTTTATGTGGTCTGTAAGGGAGTTATTCTTCAACTGGGGCTTGTGATTTCACTCTTACCAGCATTTGTTTAGCTCTTCAACCTGTTATTTTTTTGATGTTTATATTAGTTTTGTTACTTTTATTTTTCTTCATTATGTTCCCACAAATAAAATGGAAAATGTTGGTCTACCTTCTCAGAGCGTTGTGTGAGACAGCAAGGTGAAAAATATTATAAAAAAATTGGTTTCATTTAGATTTATATGATTTATAATTTGTTTCACGGTAAGGATTCTTCCATACTATGACAAAAAGATTTATAACATAGTTTATGTGCGGCATCAGGGCCATCTATAAAAATTCTAAAGCTTAATATTTTTAACAGTGTTAGCAAAAAGTATTCTGTGTATTTTTTAAGGCCATTCAATTATCTTTCCAGAAATCATTCGGACTAACCTGTTCTCAAATTAAACATTTTAAAATGTTTCTAAGAAAACACGTCCTTTTAACTTCACTTCAACTAGGTGTTTCCCAAGAATAAAGTCGAACAAAAATGATCAGATTTACCGTCGGTTGTCCTATTAGATCCCGAATTTCACTATTCTGATTTTTCGTTTTTGCGACATTACAAAAAACTGATTTGGATTTATCATTTAATAAAGGCGAACGACACGTTTGTGAAATTTAGTGTTGTCCGTTTTATATGGAACACTGGTTGAATATACCACAGCTTTTTGGTTAACATGGACAACTTATATTTGAATGAAATTTCTACACAGTTAATACTTTCGGAATGAAAATCGTACTTCGGTAATTCGACTTTTTTATCTCTTTTGTTATGAATTAATAAGTTTAATATCACACAATTCGGGTCCAAACAGCCCCCCCCCCTCCCCCTCAACCGATAAGTTTTCAGTATTTTTTTTTTATTTAAACTTAGATATTGTATATAGTGATAATAAATTATAGATTAACGTCTCTAGATATCAGAAGATACGATGCTAACTATTGATACTCTGGTGTAACGTGCAAAGTTTTCAGGCTCAGGCTTAATCGATTTGATCGAGACAAACGCCCGTTCATGTATAATGTATTTGTAAAATTACGTTAAATCATCGACATACAAGGAATCAAGCTAATTAGTAAGATTTGAATCGCCGATTAATAGGTTTATTCTGTATAGAATCAAGACACTTCAAACTACTTTTATGTATGCTGCACTCCATATGTGAGAACAATATTCCATGCAGGGACGATTAATTCTTTAAGGTAGCCGTATTGTATTTCATATTATTTTTGACGACTTAAGAAGCTCATAATATGAAATTAATGTATTTCTCAAATATTTTAGCAACAACCGATAAGATTTATGTCGGTTTGTAATTTGATGGATCCGCCTTAGCACCTATTTTGGAACTGCTGTAAACTAGCCATTTGCCAAAAAATTCTCTTCTTATATGACAAATAGAACATTTGATGCTAATACCTTTGCAAATGTTTTAAGAATAATTGAAGGAATACTATCTGGCCCAGATGTCTTATTATTTTCCGGATTATATTTTTACGAAAATTATCCGGTCTATTTTGTTAGAAACTATAGGAATTGGCCTAGGTTACATATTAGGCTCTACTAATGGCTTTATAAAAATTGCGTGAACCATCCTGGGTTGCTCAGCAAATTTAGTAGTGTTTTTCGTAATAAATAGATATTTCTTTGCATCTATTAGTTTTCTACATATATTTCTTTCTCTTTGTTATAATCTAAGGTTTTCATCAGGTTTGTTTTGGTTATACTTTCGAAAAGCATTTTTTTTAAATATTTTATTGCATTTTTACATTTACTCGAAACCCATATATCAGTCTTCGGAACGATCTATTGGAATAAACTTGCCCATTCCCGCATGTATTATTTCTGAAAAGTATACGCAGAAATGTTTGAATTAATTGGCCCCTGCTAATCTACAGTTTTATAATCTCAAACAAGACTCGGATCAAATTTAATCTGTTTAGAATTTAACTATGTTAAAATCAAATTATGATCTGATCCACTAAAAAGTGATACTCTAAATTGTACCAACGAAAGATCTTTTGTCAAAAAAAAATAAAGCACTTTGGCCAGGATTGTCAGAAAATCTGGTAGAAAAAAATTACAATAAAATAATAATATAATAATAAAGTAGTATAAATTTTATTTGACCAGAATGTTTTCAATAAATTCGTTCCCTTCTCAATAACGACGTCCCAACAAAAATAATTGTTTCCCAAAACAGCCAAATTGGCCCTTAGAAGCAAACGTAGATTATGTAACATTTGGATCCATAACAAAAACCCCTTAAATCGCTCCCACTATCTAAAGGCCAATAAGATATCGAACCAGATAATCATAAACAAAAAAACAGAAATTTGCAGAGTGAAAGCGGAAAAATTTCTACTATGTTCATTTCTGAGAAAAGTTTTTACTGTGCCATTCATCGTCACTGACGCAGCAAGAAAAGTTGCGTTGCTCGCGGAACGATTTGCTTTAAACTCGACTGTTTTGGAAACTCCTAAAGAAATGCCCCAAATCCAGTGTTCAGGAGTGTAAATAAAAGACCACCCAAATTTTCTACAAATCCTATAAATCTGGTATTTTTTTCTTTCATGCTAGAAGCTAGCCAATGTCCAGCCCGTTTCTAAAAATTGAACATTTTGCAAAATGTGATATTTCAAATTATAGATCAATAACCTAAATCTTAGTCATATCTAAAATAAACGAACATTATATTTATACACACATATCCAAATTTGTGGAAGGAACCCATTTAATATCTGACAGCCAATACGGTTTTCGCAACAAAAAATCAACAACCGATCTATTGAACTATGTCACACATCGTTGGAACAGAACACTTGAAAAAGATTGTAAAACTTATGTTATCGCATTAGACATCTTAGAAGCATTTGATCGAATCTGGTGTGCCAACCTGATCAACAAGCTCGTTGCGTACGTATTTCAACCTGAAGTCGTAAGATTCACAATTTTCTCACCGACCGATACATTTCGGTATCCATCGATGACTTTTCCTTTGACTCGAAATTAATTAACGCTAGTGTATCCCAACGCTCAGTTTTATTCCCCAGTCTATTATTAATTTATATAAATGCACTGTTGAAAATCACCAGTAATCCGATAAATAGTTTTGCTTATGATTATCGACTATCGTACACTGCAAAAGTCATTCCTCCCTATATTTTTAAAGTGTAAAATGCAAATTATAGGTAATCGAAATTTAACATCAAATTTTGCTTGTCGCACATTGTCGCACTGTTGCTGATCTGGTTGTTTTTTATAAATATCGTCACCAGCAGTACTCGGATGTTGAGACCACTCACTATCGTAGTGACATAATTCAGAGGGTTTTCTTTGTACAAATTTTACAAATGGAATGCTTTGCTCGAATCAAAAGTCTTGGGGACGTTCAATCCATAAAAGCTTAAAAAACATTCATCAATACCTCAGAATGCAAGCTGTTGTGAGACCTAGGTCTTAGAAGGTATCTATGTGTTGTTGTGACAAATATTGTAATTTCTATAGCATAACACTTTTTATTAAAAAAAACTACTTTGGACCTCTCCCCCTAAAACATTTTCCGTGTGCGCCCCTGTATATGTTAAACTTTAAGTTTCAGCAAATAGAAATAAATTGAAAACTCAAATTTAAAAAAAATATCATGGATATTTGGATAAATTCTTTTTGTTCTTCAATCATCCATTGATAGCAAAGGAGCATAATTTTGATTAATTTTTTTCAATTATTTGGTAACAATAAATATTTTATGAAATTGGAAGAAAGAATCTTTATACTAAAATGTACGCAAACAAACTTTTATGAATATTTTGCATAAATTTCCACAAACTTTTGAGTTTGATGATTAAAAAAAATATAAAAAGTTTATAATATTAATTCGGTTGAATAAAGTTATTAATATTTAAAAATTTTATCTGGTTTTGGAATATATAAAACTCCTCAAAGTGGAAAACTCCTCAAAAGTTTGGACAGTTTATTTTACATAATTTTGATTGTGTTTAGGAGTATTTAAGAATAACACAAACATTTAAGTTATTAAATTTCACAATTTTTATGTTTATCATTAGCTGACGCATAAAGGGGCAGTTTTTGTTGATTTGAATTTTTTTTTAATTTTTGATCTACGGATGTAGCACCCTCGCGTACTCCATTTCCCGCTGTTGACATTAGAGTTAACCTGAGTATCACTGACATTTTAATGCAAATTTTTTTGCAAGCTCCTGATAATGATGTGAAAATGATGATGTGGTTTTCTTTTTATTATCAGCACTATCACAACAAAACAGTTAAATGTTTTCTAAAAATTGAAATATTCATAGTTTTAAGCGAACCGAAAAAAATGCCTTACAAGTAACAACAAACATTTTTTTCTGTTTGCTTTACCTGAGTTATTTTAAGTTTATTCTTACCTCCATTGTGAATCGACTGAAATTAGTCATCTACTATTTAAAAAGAAAAATAGATATTGGCGTTATCAATTTATTACTGTCGAATTTCGAAAAATACAGTTCCAATTTGTTTCTCATTATTTCATATGTCACCCAATAAACCAATGAATTTATCTTAGATTTATATCAGATACAAACTGTTAAAAAATGAAGAAAAGAAAAACTCAAAATCAATAGCAATATCCACACATAAAGGAATTCTCCGAATCCAATAAAGATGAAGGTAATGTGACAAAGAAACATTCTTTATCGTTTCGATTTAGAATGATTAGAAATTCTTTCGTTTGAGGATGTTAAAATATGCGGCATGTCCTGGTTACATTTTATGATGCTATAACAACCCAACAAATAGTCCCAAATTACATTCCAAATACCCATTTTAAGTATGATATTAAAAAATGGCAAATCCTTTGTCGAAAAAGTTAAACAATTTCTTTTTTATTACTCTCAATTATTTAATTATTTATAAACACTATTTACCTTAAACAATTTCCAAAGTACATAACATAAGTTTAAACGACCAATTTGTTAGAGCTTTTAACAATATTCATTTTATTCTGTTATTTCTGTTTTGATTTAGGTAATATTAACATTAAAAATTTATATGATAAAATATATAAATTGTACATCAACGAACTTAAAAGCTTTACAGAAAACATTCTGTTTATTTTTGGTTTTAATAAATTATTCACATTTTGCTGTAAAGTTTATTTTTGGTTAATTAAAGTTAATTATGTTTGATTAATGTGGAATGTTTTAAATTTTAAGTAAATTATAGCCGACGGTTAGGAACAACAAAAAATTCTTGATCTTTTACAAAAGATTTAAGTTTTATTTTTATGTTTATTAGTTTTGCTCAACGTAAGCTTACTTCTACGATTTCTGCGACTGCAAAAGTTTCAAGGAGTTCCGATAGATTTTTTTATAAATAATCTATTGTTCTTCTGTCTGTTTTAAAAGATTTGTATAATTTTTAAAATATCAAAACTTTAGGGATGGAAAATGGAGTTAATTGGAATAACTGACGATAAACAATTGTTTGTGTTTGGGACATTTTTTTCATCACTCGTTCTGATGATGGTATTATTACATGATTAAGCAATAAAATCCGGTAAGATTTAATAAAACCGATTACTTCGCAGTCCGTAAAAAGTTGTAGAATTATTTGACTAATAATAAGGCTTCTATAATTTTTTTCGGTAACTTCAAATGTGCCTTAAATTCCTCGTATGGTTTTTCTCTGGAATGTTGACAAGATTCAAAAATCGAAAAAAGTTAATGTCTAGCTCTCATTTCTAAACGGTATCCCAAAATTAACGCAAGATTTGAATTTGACCCCATTTGTGCAGTAAATTGTTGGCAACCCTGAATAAAACATTGTGACAGCCGAGAGTTTAGAGTTAGTTAAAATGGAGCGTTAGGTAATACAACAAAGTATTTTAATTATATTGAAAAATATCTCAAACAAAATTGACGTTTGGCGGCCAGTTCCAAACCTTATTACAAAATTTGATCCGAACAGTCTTTTCAATTCAACAAAAATGAAACACAACAAAGATACAAACTTTTTTCAAAATTCAAAAAATATTCAAAAAATTATAATAAAATCAAAAATTAAAACTTTTTCAAAACTCTAAAAATATTCCAAAAATTCTTACAAAATCAAAATACAAAGTTTTTTCAAAATTTCTGAAAATAATCCAAAAACTATAACAAAATCAAAAATTTCCAAATTTCTTTGTTCAATTTCATGTTCATTATGTCATGCAAATAATGAATTTCATCTTTTTCCAAAAAATTGGGTAAAAAAAAGTGAAAATCATTCTTTTGACACACTTGACAATATTTGTTTGACCATAACGTACAACGCAATAATCTAGTAGTTGGTCTCACATACCCATTCCGACCATCAAGATTTCTCCAAATTCATTGTTCCTACTCATAATCACTTAAAATGAACGTTTTTAAGCAAAAAATATGCAAATTTTCTTGTTTTGACACACTTGACGATTTTTTGACACATTTCCGATACAGTTATCGAACACATCGTCCTTAGTACTCTTACAATTGAGTATACCTATTATTAGAAACAAAAATATTTGAAATCCCTCAAGCTGTTTTCTAGATTTTATCGGTTGTGACGAACTGCGGGCCGGCAGACGGACACACATTTTTTTTTTGCTTGTTTAGAATCGTGGTCTTAAAACATCGAGAAATAAAGTGGGGGTATGAATTTCACTTTTGGCTCGAGATGTAATATGTAGGTCTTTCAGACCGAAGTAATTTACTTCTAATAATTCCTGTACTATAATGCACTGTTTTACGCTCACTTAGATTTTTTTTAAAACATTACTTTTTCGACTTCAATTACTTTACGCCCTCTATTACTTTACGTGCTCTCTTTATTACTTTGTTTTAAAGTTATAATAAGAGATTAATACTTTACGCCCTCTTATTGTTACCTTACGGCCTATTTTTGTTACTTTACGTCCTCTTGTAGGAATTTTAAAAAATGTTGTATGCACGTACCACAAGAGTTAAGTCTAACGTCTCGGGCAACAAATTCTCGCTCGGGCTGAAATTTATAACTTTACACCCTTGGTATATAAATAACTATTTTGTACGAGTATACTGTAAAATGCAATTTAACGATTCAAAAATCGGGTGTAATTTTATGTATTGCGTTCTCGAGCCAAAAATTAAATTCTCACTCCCATTTTTTTGTCATTTCTTGACGTTTTAGAAACTACTGATTCTACGAAAGCAAAAAAAATATTTGTATGTCTGTCTGTCGGCCGTCCGACCGGCCAACGAAATCTAGAAAACCGCTGGAGGGATTTCCTAAAATTTTGTTTCTAAAAATCGGTATACTCAATGATAATAGCCGAAAGGTCAATGTGTTCAATAACTGTACCGAAAGTGTGTCAAACAAATCGTCAAGTGTGTCAAAACAAGGAAATTTGCGCATTTTTTTCTTAAAACACGTTCATTTTAAGTTATTACGAGTAGGAACATTGAATTTGGAGAAACTTTGATGGTCTGGGATTAGTATGTGAAACCAAAAACTAGATTTTTGCATTATAAGTTTGTGAAAAAAAAGTCAAAAGAATGATTTTCATTAGTTTTACTCAATATTTTGGATGAAAATAAAATTAATTATTGGTATGACATGAAATGTAGTTACACATGAAAAAAGTAATTGGACATGGAAATTTTTGATTTTGTTATAATTTTTGGAATATTTTTGAAATTTCAGAAAAGTTTGTATTTATGATTTTGTTTTAAATTTTGCAATAGTTTTAGCCTTTTAGGATTTTGAAAGAGTTTCAATTTTTGATTTTATTATAATTTTTTAAATACTTTGGAATTTTGATAAAAGTTTGAATTTGTGTATTTGTGAGTTATGAAATTTTGCAATAATTTTAGAATGAAAAAAGTTTCAATTTTTGATTTTGTAAAAATTTTCGGAATATATTTAGAATTTTGAAAAGTTTAATTTTTGGATTTTATTATAATTTTTGGAATTTTGAAATAAATTTGTGTGTTTGATTTTGTTATAAGTTTTACAAAATTTTAAGCATATTGGAAAAAGCTTCAATTTTTGATTTTCTTATAACTTTTGAAATATTTTTGAGAATTTTGAAAAAAAAATTTCAAAATTTTGTAATAATTTTTGGAATATTTTTAGAATTTTGAAAGAAGTTCAAATTTTTGATTACATTATAATTTTTAGAATATTTTTGGAATTTTGAAAGAAATATGAATTTTTGATTTTGTAATACATTCTCGCTTTTAAGTAGTTTGCTGAGTGTCATCGTTTCATAAAATTTTATTAGTTTATGAGCTGTTGTAATTTTCGGGCAACGTTTTAATGTTTCGTGTTAGTTTTGTAGTAAATAAAGCAGAGATAAAAAATTACTTGTACTTTCACAAAGAGTTTAAAGTTTGATATACATCGTTGCCTAAAATTAAAAACAATGTCCTCATAAAAGTTTTTTTCTGAAAACTATATCAAAATCCTTAACCCAGACCGAAATCTTGATATCTCAGAGCCTTGAGATCTCAGCCCCTCTATATTTTTCCACTTGAAATAACAATTCGTAAAACAACTATTTTACGTCCTAAAGCGTAAATATTTCGAAAAATATACACTCAAAAGTCGAAAGAAAAAAAATACATTAAGCCTATTTGCAAAAAAACTTACATACATTTATTTACTAGTCCCTGGGCCCACGTCGATTTTATGTGATGATTACCACATATTTTATATTTCGTGAGGCGCCTGTCCTTGACGAGCCTGAAAACTATTGTTCTGTCATTTTTCTCGATTCGGCCATTTTTTCGTTCGGCAAACTTTGAAACACGCCAATTGCCCGTGATCTCGTAAATTTGCTACCACAATTTTTTTTTAAATATGGGTGATGGAAATTTGTTTTAGAACACGAGGGTAAGCTTATCCGACAAAAATGTGTCTGCTATTGTCGAGTCCGACAATTGATATTTTGGTATGTTTGGATTGTCGAACTCGACAATAGCGGAACAAATGTTTGTCAGATCAGGTTACCCTCGTGTTCTAAAACAAATTTCCAACCCCCATAGTTAAAAAAATAAAAATTCACAAGTACCCGGGCAATCGGAATTTTTCGTAGTTTGCGAACAAAAGCGGCCGAATCGGGGAAAATAGCAGAACAAAAGTTTTTGGACTCATCAAAAACAGGCGCCTCACGAAATATAAAATATGTGGCAATCATCACATCAAATCGGCGTGGGTCCAGGGACGACTATACAGACATGTGTTTTGTGAAATTTTGTTTTGAGAAAACTGTTTAATCTAAGGATTTTTGGTTTGTTGGCAATTTAAAATCCAATTAAAACTAAATGAATTGTTAAAAAATTTAGAAAAAAAATAAAAACAACTCCAATTCGGCTAACGCCACGAGTAAAAATTCCACTCTCAAGGAAAAAAGACCTACTTTACGCCCTTAATAATTAAATAGCTATTTTATACAGTACAAAGAATGATTATGATTATGAGACTATTATTATGGCAATTCAGTTCAATACACAAATAACATATTTTTTCGGCAAACCGCTGTAAAATTGCACTTTTGCAGTTACTAATGTGTTTACGGTGGCAGAAAAAGTGTTGCTTGTTTTCCATTTTTTAAGGCAACAGCAAAAGTAACATAACATGAGATTGTGAATAATATTTGTTATTGTTTGAAACCAATTGTATAACTATGCAGACAACAAAAAATAACAAACATTTTGATTGGATTATGAAATTTTGAATTGAAAGTTTGCTTTGATAAAAAATTTTATTTACACAAATGTAAATGTTTTTTTTTTCTTTATTGGAAGTAACTATATAACGATAATAAATCATATTATTATTGTATAAACTTTTCATAGCTTCTAATACTGAAAATACACAACAAATAATGTAAATTTTTTTTTTTTTTCAAAGTTAAGCATGTTTAGTGTTAATTCTAATAAATTATGAATTAACGTCTATGAATATCTGAAGATACCATGCCAACTAGGGATTAGGTTTATATTTAAATATATTAAGCTTCTTTAAGAAACTTATTAACGTTAACTTTAAAATTTTGAGGATATAGCTATCGGAGAATACCCAAGCGGGCAAGTCATTCCAAAGGTGAGAGACTCTATTGAAAAAATCACGTTGAAAGGCGAAAGTTCTACGCTTTTTTATTTGAACCGTAAATGGATGGGCCACAACAGTTGCTCTGGTGTAACGCGATAGGTTTGCCGGTTCAGGTAGAATTGATTTTTTCTCTGAGGAAGCTCGTTCATCCATAGTGTACTTGTATAAAATTGTAAGATCAGCAACATTTCGTCTGTGCTGCAAAGAATCAAGCTCATTAGTAAGATTTGAGTTGCCAATCAGTTTAACAGCTCTGCGCTGAACAAAATCAAGGCACTTCAAACTACTATAATAAGCTCCTCCCCATATGTGAGTACAGTACTCCATGCAGGGACGTATAAATGATTTGTATATTAAAAGAAGCTGTTTGCTATTAAAAAGCTTACGATATCGTCCCAAAAAGCCTAATTTTTGAACAGCGTTCTTGGCTTAGTTAAAAATATGAGAATTCCATTTGAGATTATTTTCAACTTCTACTCCTAAAAGTCTTACAGACTCTTTCTCATCAAGATTTTTATAGAGTCGAACTTTAATGGAAATGGATTAGGTGTGGATAATCTAGAAAAATGACAAACCTGTGTTTTGCTCGTATTGTTCTCAACACAATTAGCGAGCTCCCAATCCAAAATAGTTTTAAGGTCGTGGTTTAAGGAGTACATCAAACTTGATCTACAGTTGTAAAGCGCTAACGGTGAATATAATTTAGGGTTTTCATGAGACGCATGAAGCGTGCTATCATCAGAACTATGGATAGGATTAACTGTTGAATCCAACAAATTGTTTATATAAATAAGAAAGAAAGTTGCAAATTGGAGCCTTAAGGAACTCCTACATTAGTTGAAAAAACATCCGAAGAAACACCATCAACATTGACCCGAAATTTGCTCAGCAATAAAGCTCTGTAATGAAGAAATAAGTTGTTCGTCCAAACCAAAGCATCTTAATTTGCAAATAAGATTATTATGCCATACTTTGACAAATGCTCTGGAAATATCAAGACCAACACCGAAAGTTTCACCACGGTTTTCAAGCGATTTGTTCCACACATGAGTGACAAAGGAAAGTAAATCTTCCATCGATCTTCCTTTTCGGAACCCGTATTGCCTTTAATTAAGTAATTTTGAAGACTCTAAAAAGTTCATTAGAATAAAATTAATGTATTTCTCAAAAATTTTAGCAACAACCGATAAAATTATAATGGGTCTATAATTTATTGGACAAGTTTTACTGCTATTTTTTGGAACAGGCTGAACACTAGCCATTTTCCATAACTCAGGAAAAATCACTTTTTTATGTGACAAATAAAATATCTTTGCGAGGATTGGCGCTAACTCTTTAGCAAATGTCTTAAGAATAATTGCAGGAATACGATCTGACCCAGATGCTTTGTTCGTATTAATTTTTAAAAGTATTTTCCGAATGACGTTTTTACGAAAAATTATTGGCATCATATTGTGTGAAACTAGGAATTGGCTTAGGCAAGAAATTGGGTTCTTTTAGTGTAGAATTTTCAGAGAAATACTTTCCCAGAAGGTTAGCTTTTTCTCTTGGGTCAGTAACAGGCATGAAAATACTTTTCTTCAAGTTTCTGTAACAGATTAAATGTTTCAAGTGCTTTGTTTTTTATGAATTTCAGTGAGACACGCCTACCTTATATTGGCCAACTGCCCCAACTGAAACTGCACTTAGTCAAACAAAAATTTTCACAAATCTGTTTATTTGTTATTGTCAGCTAATATAATGATTACGATACAACTATAAATAAAATTAAACAAGATACCGATACCTTAAACAAACAAATTACACTTTTATTGAAAATAAAACAAGCTATTACAACCCGGAAATAACAATCTAACAAAAGTTTACAAGATATGATTGTTTTATTGTAATTCATATACATCTATTGTTTTAACTTTAAACCCTTTTCAACCACATAATCGACACCTTTTCCATTTTACAAATGTACAATTCTCAAATCCGATTATCAAAAGCCCAAAAATGTAATCTTAATGCTTTTATTTTCTTTTTTGTTGTTGGCTGTTATTCTATCATCAGTTCAACCCTCAATTATTGTAAAAGTTTCCACAAAAAAAATGTTAACACATAATTTTTTATAAAAAAGTAAAAAAAACTTACAGAAGAATGTTACATAAGAATGTACATAAAAGCCTTAAAAAGAAATAAAATTGATATATAAAGAAAATATATCCATCCATAAAAGGGGAAAAGTTGAAATAAGTTAAAGAAAGTTATTTATGTGAAATATGATAACAGGTAAACAGTTATCGTTGGTTTTAAAGTGGTTGAGGTTAGAATAAAAGTTAAGCTTCGATAATACGTTTTTATAGTTTGTATTCAAATTGTGTGTATGAAATTGTCATTTACACGATTTTATTTTGACATATTCTAATATAAAATTCTAAATTCATGAGTTAACGGAGACCTTACGTTTAGGAACATATGTTTGAAAATTCTTTAACAACACACCCTTGTTCTATTTTGAATAATATTTAAAATTAAAGCAAATTTTGACAAATATGTTTCATGAAAACATTCTCATAATTTTAAGAAATTTGAATGATTTTGACATTTATTGTTCAGGTGGAAAGAAATAAAAGTCTCAAACATTTACATAACAAAGATCTACCGGTACAATTTGTTTCTAGTAGTAAGTAAAGTAAATTTATATTTTATAGAGAGATAGATTATTGCTCATTTATAAAATGCTTTCAAAATTTACGCATATGGGAGTGAGTATTCATGATCATTTTTCAAATGTTAGTTAATATTTTAGGATTAAATCAAATATGTTGTGAAACCTAATATGATATGAAAACATATGCTTTTCGTACCAGAAGTATGTGATGTTTTCGAGTTAGTCGCCGGTGTAGCTCCGTTGATAAAGTCATAACCTTGTAATTTAAGGATGCCAAATTTGTTTACCGATGGAAACCACTTTTCCCTTATATTATTCAGAATCTGTATTTTCAGACCTGCAGCTAAAAACTGTAATATGAAGCGGTGAAGTGATAAGTTTTTGCTAAAAAAAAATAATGAAATGTTTAACACTTCAACGCTTTACAGTCACAGAATTTGACTGCTGATCGTTAATAAATCATTCTGAATGTATAGTCAAATAAAAACAGTCAACATCTGGGGAAGTTCAAAGCTATTGAGTTAAGTAGTAGGATTCTATGCTAAACATATTGATTTGATCCATAAAAAATCGTATTATGCTTTATTTGAGTGAGAAAGCAGAAGAGAATGGCAGTGTTACGATTTTTTAACTTATTCAAAAAAAGAAATTTAAAGAATCTTCGTCAGTTTAGGGCATAAGATACCGGTACATCGAAATACTGGTAAACCGAGATGTTTTACAAAACCGATAATTTATGACATTAATTAGACAATAGATTTTTTCGATTGTGGAATGCGCCAAAATTTGTTGAAATGAAAGGTTATTGAATTTGTTGTAAATGGAAAAGAGTCAAACACAAAAGGCGCTTAGGATATCGGTGATGTTTGTTAAATTTTTCGCAAAAATTTTTGATATAAAACATGGCGTCGTGCCACAATTTTTGCGATATCCATCATCAGCTTATCTTCGGTATAACAATTAAACTATAAATTGTTTTGTTGCCACTTTTTTGCTATAATTTAAAATAATAAATTTTAATTTGCTAAATCAAAACAAAATAATTTAATTTAGGTTCTTGTTTTACAAATAAAATTAAATATTTTTAGAAAAAAATATTTGCAAATCCATCTAAACATTCATGATATAAAGTAAATGCGAATGAATTTTGGCCATTAAATCTTATTTAACAATTCATTTAATTGATTTTAAATGTTTGAAGTCATAGACATTTAGCAATTCATTGAATTTTTTTACTGATTTTGCGAATAAGTTTTTATGTTTTATTTAAAAATATTAGACAAAATGCGTTATAAATTTGATGAATGATAACCGAGTAAGACTGTATGATAACCGACACATTTTCGTTAAAACTTCGGTCCTTATCTTTTCTTTCAGTTCTTGGCCCCAATGCCGATATTAACCATTGTGCCGCTAGAAGCACTAATCAATTTGCCGCATTTTAATATAAATATTTTTTAATCTAAAACACGTTATTAAACCATACAAAAGTAGTTGCTTCCTTAATTATATTATATAGTAGCTGTTATAAAGACGTATATATATTCATTTTATATGAAAAACTTAATAAAAACATAATAATAAAAAACATAGTAGTAAAAAATTCTTAAGTAGTTATTTTTAAACTATATTTAAAAATAAATAAATACAGTGCCTAGTACTCATCTGCGTGACTTTTGAGTTGCACAGTATCTACTTTCACATCGACTCCATTTTTTCACTAGCTCAGTTTCAATTGCAAATAAACTCAGTGAAGTCAGCAACCCGGCAGATATTTGTCAGGCCTCAAATAATTTCCTGGTCAGGTTTGTCCTAGGACGGATTAAGCATTAGTAGGGCAGCCTGATTGGGCTCTGAGGGTAACATTTTTTCCATATCAGGGCGGTTATTTTGTAGCGTTATCTCACTAGGTGAGATAAAAAGTGAGATAAAATATTTGTCTTTGATCGATTATATTTGATAAAAGAAATCATTTAAACATAATTTTTTTATCTCACTATTTATCTCACCTAGTGAGATAACGCTACAAAATAACCACCCAGGTCCTGATTGGGATAACCTAGTCTGGCTATGAATGCGATAACCGGATCTGGCTTTGATGTGAATAATCGGATTGGGATAATCTTATTGGGGTAGACAGACAAGGCCCTGATATATATTTATATATTAAATATATAAATTAAATAAAATATAATTAAAATAAAATAAAAAAGATATAATCAGGAAAAAATAAAACATATATTGACATATATTAAAACATACCACCTTAATCTTAATAGTCTTTCAGCCGAGAAGCGATAACTACATCATATATGAAACTATTTTAACTACATATGTATTTCTGAAATGGATAATACTCTAGTGAATTTTAACCAAATGAAATTTTATCAAATGAAATAGAGCGTAGATCAGGATAAATAAGCCAGACCCAAATAGGGAGATCATATATGATTGATAAGGGATAGATAGGGACTGTTACAATTAAACAGTGCAAACCCAAGTAATGTATTTCGTATCAGGGTATCAGGCCCTGATTAGATTGCCCAGCTAAAAATCGAATACGAAAAACCAAATCAGAGCCGGATATCAAATAAGGTTAACACTAAAAGAGCATTCTGAATCAGTCACGGAACAGGCCCTTGCCCTAATAGGGATTTCCCTTTCTGAACTGACCAAGCTATATAATCACGCCCTGACTGTATTCAAGTCATAACAAATGTTTCCTCAAAAAATCCATTGGAAAGCGAAAGATCCGCAACAAAGTCTTAGCTCAATTCCAGATTGGGGATGCGAACCAACGGTAAAACGTGTTCGTAGAGTAAAAAAAAAAGACAAAAAAATGACACTTTGACTTAAGTTAAAGCAAAAAATTTTGTGATATTTGGTCGATCGTCCAAAAACAAATTATATCTCGTCGCTGGGTCGAGGGTGTGAAATGATAAATCAAGAACTCTGATCAGAAAGACAACGGTTTGGATCACAGAGCTGGAATTGAGGTAAGACTTTGTTACGGTCTTCGGATATTTCGTTTTTCAATGTAGTTTTTCATTCAATTCAATTGAATACATTCAGTTCTAGTGACTCATTTCTAGTTCAGTGACTTTATTCATGAGATATGTTCGAAAAGGATTAATTTACAAGCAAATGGTTTTTTTCTAAATCATCGTTATAAACTTCTTGAAGCGTATATTAGCTTGTTGAGTTATTCTTCAGAATTAGTAAAAAAGTCATATATGTATGTCAAATTGTTAAAATAACAGCGCATCCTTTTGCCATTTCACTCTTTACACGATCCAGATGGTTTGAAGTTAATTAAAGATTTTTTAAGTGCGAATAATTTTCCCAAATTTTTGTTTCCTTTTTGAAGCTCTTTGTTTGTTTACTTGTGCTATTAAAATGCTCCAAAATTGAATTCCAAAAATATGGAGGGGCTGAAATCTCACAACTCTGAGATATTAAGACTTCGGTCTGGGTTAAGGATTTTGATATAGTTTTCGGTAAAAAACTTTTATGAGGACATGGTTTTAGTTTTGGGCAGCGATGTATATCAAACATAACTCTTTGTTAAAGTACAAGTATTTTTTATCTCTGTTTAGAAATTTATAACAAAACTAACACAAAACATCAATACGTTGCCGAAAAATTATAACAGATCATAAATTAACATAACTTAGTGAAAAGATAATATACTCACCAAACTAATCAAAAACCTCTCCATTTAGCGTTTCGAGAAAATATTACAAAATCACAAATTCATATTTCTTTCAAAATTCAAAAAATATTGTGCAAGTTAAATAAAATCAAACTTTTTTAAAAATTCTAAAAATATTCCAAAAACTATTATTAAATCAAAAATTGAAACCTTTTTCAAAAATTCTAGAACTATTGCAAAAATTATAACATAATCAAAAGTTGAAACTTTTTTCAAAATTATTTCAACTACGTCTTCTGCTGAAACAATTCGAATTTGACTATATAGAGCAATTTTTCTGTTCCGGTGGTTCCAAAAATTTTTTTAAATTCAAACCTTTTCCAAAATTCTAAAAATATTGCAAGAATTATAACAATATCAAAAATTGAAACTTTTTTCACAATTCCAAAAATTATAATAAAATCAAAAATTTTAAATTTTTCAAATATTCCAAAAATGTTTACAAAATTAAAAATTGCAACTTCAAAATTCTAAAAATATATATATATTCTATTTTTTTTTCAAAATTTAAAAAATATAGCAAAAATTAAAACAAAATCAAAAATTAAAACGTTTTCCAAAATTCTAAAAATATTGCAAAAATTGAAACTTTTTTCAAAATTTCAAAAATTATAAATTGTAATAAAACCAAAAATTTTAAATTTTTCAAAATTCTAAATATATTCCAAAAATTCTTACAAAATCGAAAATTGAAACTTTTCAAAATTCTAAAATTATATGCAAAAGAATTCTTTTTTTTCCAAAATTCTAAAAATATTGCAAAAATTATAACAAAAACCAAAATAAAAACTTTTTCCAAAATTCTAAAAATTTGCAAAAATTTTTACAAAATCAAAAATACAAACTTTTTTCAAAATTCCAAAAATATTTCAAAAACTATAACAAATTCAAAAATGTCTATGTCCAATTTCATTTCCAATTACATTTACGTCATAAAAACAGCTACATTTTTTTTCCAATAAATTGGCTAAAAAAATAAATGAAACCATTTTTTGACACCCTTGACATTATTTTAAGACAAACTTATAATGCCATAATTCTCTATAATAATAATAAAATTTCATGTCATACAAATAATTACTTATGTTTTTCCAAAAAATTAGGTAAAAAAATCAATAAAAATCTTTCTTTTGACACACTTGACAACATTTTTTAACAAACTTAGCAATAATCTAGTTTTTGATCTCACATACCAATCCCTACCATTTCTCCAAAGATTTCTCCAAATTCAATGTTCCTATTCGTAAACACTTAAAATTAACGTTTTTTAAGCCAAAAATATGAAAATTTGCTATTTTTGACACACATAATGAATTTTTTGACACACTTCCGGTACAATTATCGAACACAGCGTCCTGTCGGACCTGTCCCTTAAGTATACCTAGTTTTAGAAAAATTTTGAAATCCCTCCGGTGGTTCTCTAGATTTCGTAGGTAATGACGGACGGCAGACAGACATAATTTTTTTTTTGCTTTTTTAGAATCAGTAGGTCCTGAAACGTCGAGAAATGCCAAAAAAAGTGGGGGTAAGAATTTCACTTTTGGCTCATGAATCTGTCTTTCAGACCAAACTAATAAAGTTAGAAAAAATATTACAAAACGGTCAAGTTGAGCTCTGAAGCCAGCTGTTCACAACTCTTTGTCGCCTTTTTAAAATAATCTTCTTTTTTTAAAAATTTCTCATAATATCCTTTTAGTTTTTATCAGTCTCAAATTTCATGCCAAGCAGGGTATAGAGTTTTATCTGCTCTTTTGACCACTTTTTTACCGAGCGTTAGGCTAGACCTAAAAATATCCCATCCTTTGGTAGATGTAGAAAATAAGACTAAGGATGTTGTATTGTGTTAAAAACAATAACGAAAAATCAAATCATAAATATCGCTTCATCGAAAAATATCAATAAATCTAAAAATAATAAAACATTCTATCGAAAAAGCAAGGAATCCAAAATCACAACAACAAATTAATACTGTCCAAAAGCCATTGCATCGATTTTTTTCGGCGTACTGCAAATATCACATCATCGAAGCGCCAAATGGTCGAAGTTCGTAAAATAGAATTAAAAAAATCATATGGTATTTGCAAATTCATCTACTAAAAACTTACAAAACGACATAGCTATATATGACAGTGTAAAAAATAAACAAGATTGTATTTATATATAGCATTTTTACCAGTGTAAAATAATGTTATTATTGTGTTCGCCTACAGATGGAATAATAACAGGCGAACACAATAATATCATTATTTTAGACTGGTAAAAATGCTATATATAAATACAATCTTGTTTATTTTTTACTCTGTCAAATTTAGCTATATCGTTTTGTAAGTGTAGATGAATTTGACAATATACGAATAATGAAAATAGTTCGGAAATATAAATTTATTTCGAATAGTAATTCGAAAATATAAATTTAATTTTACATTTAAACGTCAAAAAATTATTTGGTTTTTGCATTTTCAGATATATCTGTACGGTGTTTTTTTTCATTCTCGGATATATCTCAGATCATATATTTTCTTTAATAACTTTTACAGATATTACAGATATTTTTTTTACCGACTGGAAGTCATCGTTTAAAGTATAAATTTAAAAAATTGTAGGTAAAGTTTCGATTAAAAACAAATATTTTTTTTTTGGCAGAAAGAAATCAGAGAATATATTTTATATCTGACAGTTAATTATCAGAGGAAAAAATTATACGATACATCTGATACAAATTTTATTTTATCGCTCCGATTTCTCCGATATAGAAAAAAGACACACTCATTATTAGTTTAATTAATTAATTACACACAATTGATATAATGATTAGTTTCGATTCGATTCGATCAAAATATTCAAAATATTCAATCCCTTCAAAATTCTGCGATATTGACAGAAATAAACACAGCAACCGAAACAACAACAGAAACAGTAAATCAAATTCAATCTCAAATATTCAATCAAATATTCAATCCTTTAAATAACCACCACCTCCTGTAGACGACCACCGAAACTTATATCTTACTTTCAGTCACTAGTTAGAAAACCATTTTCAGTCACTACTTAGAAAAAGTTTCTCTTTATTTTCGTAGCTTGAAGTAGAAAAAAGTAGTTTCTGGTTTTATTTTTTGAGTACTCTATATCGGAGTTATGCGCAGTTAATCGCGGTTATGCGCGGCATTTTTGAGGCTTTTTCACGTAGTTTTGGTAATGGAATCAATGTTTTGTTAATAGATCCCATAAAATTCATGCGATTTACACATTTTTACATCTAAAAAGAAAATGGTTGAACAATCGAAATGAGTAAGTTGGAAATTAATAATGTTTCTCTTTTCCGCTAGGCGGCGCGTTAAATGACGACGATTTTTGAGAAATGAGCTTTGAAGTAAACCACGCGCCGCCTAGCGGAAAAGAAAAAAATTATTAATTTCCAACTTACACATTTCGATTATTCAACCATTTTCTTTTTATTTACAAAAATATACTTAAATCGCATGAAATTTGTGGCACCTATTAACAAAACATTGGCACCATTACCAAAACTACGTGAAAAAGCCTCAAAAATTCAACCGCGCATAACTCCGATTCAGAGTACTCAAAAAATAAAACCAGAAATAACTTTTTTTCTTCCGTCAATACCAACAATATATCAAAATTTCAAATTTTTTAAAAATCAAAAATTTAAAAATCGACAAAAAATGTACGTTTTCAAAATAATAGCCCAGAAATATCATAACATCGAAAATATTCGATATAACGATACGATCATTATATCAAAACATATGGTATGCTCTCATCAGTTCTAGGAATATTGTAAATTTAAATGACAGATAGTATGTATGAGGACTTCTCAGAGGCCCTATCATATAGAATCGACAAATCAAATCATCGAGTCTTGCTATAGAAGCGAAAATCAGTAAACCGAAAGAACATATCACCGAACTTTATACCATTGCTTCATAGTATGAACATCGAAAAATCACTAGATCGAAATATCATATCACTGACAAGTCATTTCCTCGAAAAGTCATTATATCGAAACATCATAATACCGAAAATCAAACAACCGATTACGAAATCGAAACATCATTTAATCGAAATTCATAAAATAGAATCGAAATATCATAACATCGAACATCGATAAATTAGTACATCGAACAATTATTAAGACGAAAAATAGGGTCCGTTAAAACAGTTTAGCGGGAGATTTATTAATACTTCTCGCGATCAGTGTAGCACAATCAGAAAAGAGCTATTTAAAACAGAACATTATTTTTGGTCCTCTAGGAAAAAATAAATCTGAAATGTATAAAAATATAATTTATATAAATAATGTATAGAAATATGCTCTTGTTATCTGGCATTTATATTTACAATATTCCTAGCACTGATATATCCTTTTTCGATGCAATGATTTATTAGTTATATCGAATATTTTCGATGTTATGATATTTCGAAAATGTGATTTTTTTATTCTATCTTACGAACTTCGACAACCATATGGTGTTTCAATAGTATGGTATTTGCAGTGTGGCGACCGAACGCACAAGACGGTTCGAAGAGGTGAACACACCTTTATAAACAATAAAAATAATGATGCCTTCGCTGATTAGTTTAAAATTAAACCTTTCTAGAACCATTTCATTTTCTATGTTTTATTTTTTGATTTAACAGTCGTCACATAGTTTTTCCTTCAAGTAGACGTGCCTTGCACGCACCATTTAGTAAATAGAAAATATAATGTTTGTAAATATTTAAATTAGTTTTTAAGTGCAAGGAAATAAAAAAAGTTTAATTCCTCTGTGGACATCAATTGTGTGTTATGATTGTGATTCGCGTATCAACAAAGATTGGCTGTATAAACTATATATATTAAATTCTACGTAAGGACTGTTCGACGTATCTCAGTTCCAGTGTTAAAGTTTATTGGATTTTAAATCGAAGAACTCTTCGGATCTGATAGTGTAGAATTTGATAGTGTGGAACCTATGCAGCTCTTCGAATCTTATCAAATCAAATAAAGTGTTTGGATTTATGTGGCAGTTACGATAATATATCTCAGACAAACTAACTCAGCAGCCTTTACAGGAACATACAGTAAAACTTCCACAGCAGTACGTCGAAAACAATTTGGTGCAACCGTATTCCATGGTTTTTCGTTGGTATGATTTATTATTTTTCGTTTTGTTTTTTGATGAAACGATTTCGATGGTTTCATTTTTCAATGACCAGAAAACAAAAACTTATTTCAAAATTTGGTTCACTCCTTTGGAAACGAATACATATTTATTTTTTACTAGGGAGTATCCCGCGGGCTCCGCCCCCCCCCCCTCCCACACACCCCACCCCTCCCTCCTTTCCCCCTCCCTACGCACACCAATACACTCTTGCTCTTTTTTTATCCGGCTTTGATACAACTACTAAGTACTATCCATCATAATCCAACCTCTTCTAATCTATTCTGTGTGTACCTTCTGCTTAACTATAATTCTACAAAAACCGTCGTGAGGTTAACGATAAATTTTTATACGATCCATGACAAATGGTTGAAAATAATAATAATAAGAAAATACTGAAATAGCAGCTTTTGTTCTTCTATATTTTATTTACAGAAAATGAAGCTATGCAAAAATAATGATGGAAAAAAAATATTCTATGATTTTTATACATCGACATCGACATTTTTACATTTACATCGACAATGACAACGAAATTTCGTACTGAGTTTCTTAAAGTTCATTTTAGTAAATCGGTTTAAATTATTAATGTTTGAAAATGTATATTATAGCCTAAACTGTTTTTTGTATAAAAATATCAAATGTTTTCAACCTACATTGTTTTTAAAAATTGTTAAAAATCTATATTTTTCTATGCTGTTATGTTCGCTGTACTAAAGAACAATTTTCTGGTTCTGGTCCTGCCATAATAGCGCTAGTATTTTACGAAATGTTGTGTCAAAAAGTGAGGAAATAGACCTTTAATCATGTACTTTCATCAATTTGTTTCCTCTTTTCTTTTTTAATAAACTTATTATAAAAACCATCTACCAACTTTACTATTTAATGTAAAAATTATTCCTTTAAAAGAAGGTTATTATTCCTTTAAAAAAAATTCGATCTATTTTTCATAATAAATATTACATATCTTGTGACTAATTCAAAATAAAAAAGGTTTTATTAATAAAACATCAACAAAAATTATAAATATATGTATTATGTAACTTAATTAAAATAAAAAAATTAAATCCCCTAAATGCATTCTATTATGATAAAGCTGTTATATTGCAAGAGAAATACATACTCAAATAGTAGTTTTTGTTTTTCCTTAATTTAGTTCACAGGAATGAAATTATGGCAAATAATTATCTGAAACCACTATTATATGATTTTTAGCACTGCCTGTCAAAAAACTAATTAATATTATAAGAATTGTTAGTTAAATAGTTAATTATAGGTTTCTAAAGAAAACAATGAATCAAATTAAGGAATCCAGTTGCAAATAATTTAGAAATTTAAAGTTTTTTTCAGATAATTAAGAAATGTCAAAAATGGAATAGATCGCTTTTGAATCTAATAGACACAATTATTTTATTTATCATGATTGCCATACATCTTTATTCATACATTCAGCTATGCTTCTTTGTATAGAATTTATTCCATTTCTCGTAATTCTCGTAATGTCTCGTAATTGTGAGATTAAAATCGATATAATCGATGTTATCAAGTATCAAGTTACAAGTATTAAGTCTTCACTTAATTTTAGAAACATGTATGTAATATACAATTCCAAATTAACAATATATTTGGTGAAGATGATAAAATTTGTAACATCATGTTAAATTCCACCACATATAATTTTGATATACAAATGTAATTGTTTCAGGTTATACTATTTTTCTTACGTTAATTTTAATTTCATAAAAATTATGTTCAACAAAAAAAAAACATTGATCAAAGCAAACTACCGTTTAAAACGATAGTTAAATAAAAAGCAAATTAAGTGTACACAACAACTTCCAAAATTTTCATGATGATTAATGTATTAATGCATAAAGGACAAACAGACCTACTTTCAATTTTATATATATTCAATATTTATTTAGCATGATGACTCGAATGCAAGTTGCAAAAGACAGTAGCAATATAACTTTAAAAAACTGCGTTATAGATCAATTTTTTAAGATTCGTATTAAGAAATTTTTTATTATTTTTATGAATTCATGAATAAAAAAAAATAATTTTAATGGTATTTAATAAAAAATTTAAAAAAAGTAATAAAAATATAAATACCACACCAGAAATTGAGCTCACTACCTAAAAAACATCCGTCAAACACGATATCCATAACGCACTTTGAAACGTTAAGAAATGAGAGATAGATTTATTTTAAAAAATATAGATAGATAGAAATGAATTAAAAAACATATATTTGTTCTTTCAAAAATGCATATTAAAATTGATGACGCGAATATACAAATTTTACTCCATACAAAATTTCATAAAGCGGCTAAACAAGTATTCACTTCATAAATTAGGAATGTGAGTATTAAAAAGAAAATTTTTATTTCGATAAGAACGATATTTTTTATTTGCACTTCTGTATTTGGGCATTTTTTCAGTTACTCTCTCTGAAAGAACGGAGTAAAGGAGTTATATAAGGAGCGTAAACCCTAATAAAATGTAATACTAAAAATGATTTGCCTCTCTCAAACATTTGTCGCCCTAAGCACTAGCTTATAGTTCTTACTGGTAAGGACGGCACTGCTTAAACGAAATTTATTTCAAAAGTTTTTCTAGATTTTCTAAAATGGCTGGATTCATTTACTTTTTTATGAAACAATATTATCGTAATATTAAAAATGAATTCTAGTTTATTTGCATCTAAAATTATGTGCAAAAGAAATTTTTTTGTTTAGGCAATGAAAACAACAACATCACAAAAAAACGAACGGACACTTTGAATAATTAATTTTAGTCATTTAAAAAGATTATTGTATTTTTTGTTTACCTTTTGTCATATTGGTTTACCGACATTTAAATTTAGTTTTTTATGATATTAGAAATTATTAAACATTTATATTATTGTTTATATGTCAGTCAAATATTAGATTTGTTAAATCCTGTTTTTTATATAAAACAATTGTGAAAAATGGGCACATCATTTTCAAAATCGCAAAATAAAATTAAAATTTCATCATCAAAATCGCAAAAAAAAAACCTTTTCGAGTGGTGCATCAATTTATAAGAGCTATAATGAGAAATATTGAATATTTTCTACAATCAGAGTGTACTATTATTGTTCTTGCTCCTACCAAGTTTCAACATGGTGGTTCCAACCACGTGATACTAGTATTTTCGTACTTAAATGTATAAACACAAAATATTAATGAAGCTGTTTGGAGTTCTATAAAAGCAGGTGTGGAATATTTCGTACTACACTCATCATGCCATTGGTAAGAAGTATTTCAATCTTTTTCAAATAAAATGGCGACTGAAATATGTGGTAGGCCACCACTACAAGGTAAAATGGTGACATGGGCAACGCAATGTGTGTATAGACGATTAAAGGATTAAGTTGGAGAATTTCAACAAAATACAAGCAGCAGTTTCTATTTCTTTACTCATATATACATACATTGAAATAGATATCCATAATTTATCTCAGTTTTCTAATGAATACATTTCTCAAACCATTTTTAAAACAAAACGTAGAGCCTTTATATCATTAAGTAAACACTTAAACTTTTTTTCCAAATCGTATTAAAATTAATTTTTGATTCCACCTAATGCGTTACCCGCATTCATAAAACAATCTAAATTTAGAGAATAGAAGGATTGCTAACAACTAAATCAAATAATAACAAATAAAAAATGAAGAAAGAATATTGTTAAAGGTTTTTCTAAAAGATATTTAAGAGGATTTTTAACGTTTTATGGTTTGTTTTGTTGATTTTTTGGAATTCGTGAAGTAATATTTAACAATGTACATATAATAAATCTTCTCCAGCCATAAACCTTTAACGAAACGTAGTACTTAATCGAATGTTCGTTTAATGTTTGTTCAATTTTGTGTTTTCAACTATTTTTATGAGTTTTTGTTTTATTTTATGGCTTTCTAGTGGGATGTCAAAATAATTGTTTGACATAGGAAAAGCATCGAATGCGATGGTTTTGATTTTATTGAGCTTGTAGACTAAAAATGTTATTTCAATTCATTTGAGGAAATTATATGGAAACATATGGGAACTATATAGGACTGCTGTCTCTGGATAGGGTTTTATTAATAGTTTTTGGACTTGTTCGCTCTCGAGCACCACACACGCTTAAGCCGTGCATGCATATACAACAGAAATAGAAACCGAAACTGAATTTCATACAAATTTGACAGCAACTGAAACAGAAATCGAATTTAGAAACTGAAACAGAAACTGAAAATTCGTCTGTTTTGTCTGAAACAGAAACAATCAAAATTTAATTGTTTCTGTTCCAAAAACTGTCACATGACCAGAAACTGTCACATAATATTAATTATTATAATAACTATAAATGCTCTCGATATGAAATTTAAGATACCAAGAGCTTGTTGTAGAGCTTGTTGTAAAGGCCAAAATAAACAAAATTTGTATCAACGTTTTCAGCAATGAAGTTCATGTTCATATTGATGGCTACTTAAATATCAAAAAAAATCGCATTTGGGGTACAGAACATCTACAAATGATTATTGAGAAACAAGCGCACCCACTTATGCAATAACCGTGAATGAATCGTATTATCGCAACATGATTTAATTAAAAAATGGATTTATAATTTTATTAAATTAATTGAAAATATTTCGCTAACAACAATTTATCATGACATAACAAACACTCTCTATCTATTCTGTACTTACGTAGCTTCGTTTCTAACTAATTTCCACTTTAGACTATATATCTTAAATAAATATCTCAAAACACCAACTTAAAAATGTTTTATTATTTTCTTCTGTAAATATTTCACTTAAAACAGAATAGCTAAATTTACAATCAATTTCAAAGTTATTTAATTAAAATAAATAACAAATTTCATATTATTATTCAACTCAAATTAAAACAATTTTAATACTGTGAGATATACGAAAAAAATTAAAAGTTTTCTTAGCTCTTCTCAAGTTATACGAAATTAGCAAATTTTATTCAAAGAAATTTAAATCAAATTATTTATCTTTAGAATTTTATATAGACGTATTTTAAGGTATTGATTTTCTTATATTGTATTCAATTTTATTTTTCAACTATGCAATCAGTTTTTATTTAATTGAAATCTGTTCAAGCTATATTTAAAGATTTGGGACCGTTTTTCAAGAAGATCGGGGCGATTCCATCATTTCAATTACCTAATTTGCTCTACATCACCCATACGTTCTATATTGTTCACACTATCCCAAAGATGTGCTATTAAAGGATTCCAATCGGTCTTCCTGACGGTTTATGAACTGAAGAGTACACTCTTAAAACACTCAAAAATTAGTTTTACATTCAATAAAAAACTGATAATTCATTCCAATATATTTAATTTTAATAATTTTTTTAAAAAAAAAGTTAATTTTTAATTCATTTAAAAAAGCACAAAAACAAATCGCGTCCATCAACACCTCAGAACGCATGTTGTTGTGAAACCTAGGACTTAAAACGTTTTTATGTGTAATTGTGACCCGTAATGTAATTCCTACTGCATATAACACATTTAAACAAAAATCCAAAAATTCGTTTCAATCCACCAAAATTTTAAATAACCAAGCATCCGCAAACAATATCATCAATTCTTGCTTTGACTTATTTTATTTTTTTGTATCTGATGGAAAATCGAATCAAGATGCCCGATAATGAACGCTTTGCATTTCTGATAGTTGAATAACTATCATGAACATTAGAGGAATTGGGTGCCATGATATATTTAGTTTCCGACTAGCGCAACCTGTGAAGTCGATTATGCACTTCCTCAAACGCTGAATTGCACGGTAAAAATTTAACTAGAAATTGGATTCAAATGAACAAAGAACAGAGACTCTGACGACCCCTTTAGGCGGCATCAGGACCATTACACACCACTTCTTCTACGATTACTACATTTTAAAAAAATGAAAATGTTACACTCACCACATTTTTAGTCGTTGATCCAACTATTCATGCCTCAGTAATTTAACCAATCATAATGAATAAATAATAAATTAATAGAATAATACAACCAAACGATGCGCCTTTGGTTCGGGCGATTGTTGAATGTGAAAACATGTGTAACATGTGAAAAATAACACAACAATCGTTGCGTCAATGATACAAGTCCTTATTCTGGAAAACCAAAAAATAACGCTTGTTTGTAGTTTTAGTAAATTTGGCTAAATAATAAAACTTTAAAATATAAAAAAACCCAAGCGGCAGGATATCCGCTAGAAATATGTAGATCAGACAGGATAAGACAGTTTTGTGTACAAGTAGAATGCGATATATTAGATTAGTTTAAATTAAAAAATTACAAATACAATTATGAAACGGGTTATGCTACGAACTAGAATTATCAAACGGATAATAGTACATTATGATGCTAGGACGTAAAGCTAAAGATTTTGGACGGATGTGGAGTTTGCAAATCGAGGCGCTAGCCGAGATTTGCACCCACATTAAGTCCAAAATAGCTTACGTCCATGCATCATATACTATTTTTTATTCGCCGCAAGCAAAATATTTTAAGAAAAGTTGTTTATTCTAAATTACAATTATAAATTTTCATAAATTTAAAAATAAAAATATGTGGAACAAGTAACCTTTGACAAAATATTTATTATTTTTTCCAAATTATTGTGTAGCTATGACAACAAATGATAACAACTATTTTAATTGGATAATGAAATTTTGAATTTGAGGGTTGCTTTGATAAAAATTTTTATTTTTCATAGAATTTAAACAAATACAAATCCTTTTTACTTTTTTGGACGTTGCTATGACAACAAAATAAATAGTTGAAAAGTGATACTTTAAAGCCGCAAATCACAGTAATAAAGAAACAGTTTAATATGTAGGCGAATAAAAAATTAATTATGAGCAAACCTACAAATATGCAATTTTGGAAAGTTTTTTTAATCGGTGTATCCATAATATAATAGCCGTAAGTCTATCCTTCTATACGAGCGTAACGGCAATCTTTTCTATCCTTTTAGTCTATTGATCAAATATAGTTCAAATTGGTATATTGGTAGCGCGAATTCAAATGGTATATTGGTAGATTGAAAGTTCGAAACCTGAATATTGCGAATTTTTTTTATTTTTTTTTTTAAATAACATTAAAATTATTGTTTTTTTACACACTTTTATTTTATTCATACATACATTTCGTTTTACGATATTGCAATTTGATCGATAATGCAGTTTTTATAGCATTTTATTGTACTGTCATTTCCCGTTTCGTTCAAATTATTATAATTTCGATATTAACAAGAAAATTAATTAGTTTTTTACAGGCAGTGCTAAAAATCATATAATAGTGGTTTCCGATAATTATTTGCCATAATTTCATTCCTGTGAACTAAATTAAGGAAAAACAAAAACTACTATTTGAGTATGTATTTCTCTTGCAATATAAGCCGTGTTCGATTTGACTGAAGCAAGTGATACAACTGAACAATTGAATGCAATTGTTGTTGTTTTTTCAGTTGTTTCAGTCAAATCGAACGCACCTATAATAGCTTTATCATAAAAGATCGTGTGACGTCATTTTGTTTAGTTATTTGAAATTTTAATTTCAGGGATTCAGGGATTTTATTTTAATTAAGTTACATAATACATATATTTATAATTTTTGTTGATGTTTTATTAATAAAACCTTTTTTATTTTGAATTAGTCACAAGATATGTAATATTTATTATGAAAAATAGATCGAATTTTTTTTAAAGGAATAATAAGCTTTTTTAAAAGGAATAATTTTTGCATTAAATAGAAAAGTTGGTAGATGGTTTTTATAATAAGTTTATTAAAAAAGAAAAGAGGAAACAAATTGATGAAAGTACATGATTAAAGGCAGGTTTGTTAATATACACGTATAAAACGTTTTATACGTTACACGTAAAATATAAAACGTATAATATGATTTTGTTTTTGAAATTCATTCATAAAAAATTAAAAATGCTTCTTACTTCAGATATTAATTATATTTTTAGTAAAAATATATATATTTTAGCAAAAATATATATATTTTAGTAAAAATATAATTACGTAGTTATAAGCCTGGCAACCAAATGAGACCGATTGCTTCTAACTTATCAACACCAACTGAAGGCAAGGCCAAATACGTACTAAATAAATTAGATGAGATTCCACCTCCCAAAGGACGAAATATTCAAAACTCTGCAGAGCTGATAGGGAAAATCAAGAGCATAATATTAGAACCAGATAAAAACATGGTTTCATTTGATGTCACTGCACTTTTTTCAAGTATTCCAATCAACACATGCATAGAATACCTTGAAGATCACCTTCTAAGAAACCAGATTCCACTTAACAATATAGCAGCACACATAAAGATAGTTTGAACTTGTATGGATCAGAATTTTGTTAAATTTAGAAACAAATTCTACCAACAAACATCTGGGACTTCGATGGGAAGCAAGCTAGCACCATATTTGAGCAATTTATATTTATGAGTCGAATGGAAATGTAAATGAGTGAAAATACATATTATTTCCTAAAATTTGGATATGGCATGTTGATGATATTTTTAAATAGTTAAAAAAAGGATTTACCAGAAATATTCGATTTCATCAACAAATTTCACCCATCCATAAAATTTACGTCAGAAACAGAAGAAAATCGGATACTCAACTTTTTAGACATCAAGATCATTAAAAAAGAAGACAATAGTTTAAAATTTGGTATTTATAGAAAACCAACAAACACAAATAGACATATTACAATCAATTCTTTCCATCACATAAGCCAAAAAAAAGCAGCGTTCCATTCCATGGCCCATAGACTATACAATATTTAAATGTAAAAATCAGAGTTTGATGACTCAAATACATACAGAATTCCGCAATAGCCAATGGTTACTCAACTAAATTTGCAAACAAAATAATTAATCAACATAGAATAAACAAGAAACTTCAGAGCTGACAAGACTAACCAAATTAAAAGAAACCTCAAAAAAAAGAATTAGCCTTCCATTTATTCTAAAAATTACAAACAAATTACAAAAAGTTTTTAAAAAACATCAAATTGAACTTATCACATGACCGAGCACTCAAATTAAGAAACACTTAAATAACTGTAAAGATAAGGAACCTAACAATAGCCGCTCAGGTATTTACCAAATAAAATGTCAGGATTGCAATAATACATATATAGGCCAAACGCTGAGAGAATTATACATAAGCCTAAAAAAACATCACAAAGCAAACGCCAATACATCTAGTGTTTCCTTACATATGCAAGAAAATCAACACAAAATAGACGGAACCAGCTCTAAAATAATTAAAAATGTATATCAAAAGTGGAAATTAGATGCATACGAGTCATATCACATCACAAAAACAATAAACTTGATGAACTTAGAAGACGCCCCGCCCCAATCAACTCACTATTATTTCAAATAACAGAAAAACCAGAAAACTATTAAATAGTTAATAATTTAGATCATAAATTAATTCCGTTCCTAATAATTTTTTAAAATTTTTTTTCTATTGTTTTCTCTCTTCTACTTATTTTCTTTTATTGTTTTTAGTAATTCTGTTTTCTCTCTTTCTTTGTTATTTTGTTTTTGTAAGTTATCACTATACTAATTATTTTATTATTCTATAGGATACTCCCAATTTTGTCACAATTATATAAGCAATTTTGTTTTTAGCATTAAGTCCAATTTTATAATAAATTGAAAATTATAATCTTGTATCCTTTAGTTACAAACCCTTTGTAAATGAACTCACAGAGTTCGAAACCGGTAGGGATAGTAAAAAAAAAAGTTAATAATAAAAGGATTGTCTAAGTTAATATTTTTTTCTACTCAAACAAAAAGATTTTTTCGTCGAACGGCTGTAAAGTTTAACTTTACTGCCGCTTCGGAGTAGGTAAAGTCTTACTTTTTAGCCGTCGGCTGCAAAAGTAACGCCATTTTTATTTTATCTGCCGGTGGCTGTAAAGTAACTTTCATATTTTTACGACGGCTGTAAAGTAATTTTCATATTTTTACGGCAGCAGTAAAGTAATTTTTATATTTTTACGGCGGCAGTAAAGTAAAATAACATGATATTGGGCCCGATTCAGTAAAATCCTTTATCGAAAATTTCTGTTATTCTTTTATTTTTTGTATGAAATTTTTTTTTTTTTTTTTTTTTAAGGCGTTCATGCTCCATGTAGGAGCGTTGCCAGGCTAATAAGCTTTGAATGTTCACCACGGTCATTCGCAACAGCGACATAATTACCATAGCAGCCGATTTTTTTAAGGTCGTTTATTACGTCAGTCTCCCATTGTAGTCCAGTCTCCCATTGTAGTCGTGGTCTTTCTCGTGGTACTAACGTACATTTTTCTAATCATTCCA
This sequence comes from Diogma glabrata, assembly GCA_963693315.1. Lineage (NCBI taxonomy): Eukaryota > Metazoa > Arthropoda > Insecta > Diptera > Cylindrotomidae > Diogma > Diogma glabrata. Next base: position 103,364 of record CAVNZG010000728.1, read on the forward strand.
GACTGTGCATCGGTTCGTAGAACATGCCCAAACCAAGCAATCCTGTTAAAACGGATACAACCTATTATATCAGGACCCTCAAGAAGGTCTCTGATCTCAAAGTTATACCGGGTTCTATACTCTCCATCGTCTGTCTTAAGTGGACCAAAAATGTAGCGTAGGATCTTACGCTCAAATACAGATAAATGCGATTCGTCATTTTGTGTAAGGATCCACGTTTGTGACCCATACATCACAACCGGTCTAATCAATGTCTTGTATAACTTGAGCTTGGTGTTAGTTGATACATACGGTGATCCAAGGAGAGGTTTAATTGAGTAGAAAGTTCGATTACCTGCAGCGATTCGAGCTTTAATATCTGTAAGTATGCTGTTGTTTGAGTCAAGCATTGATCCCAAATATTTAAAAGATTCAACTCCCTCAATTCGTTCATCGCCGCACATCAAATCTTTCTTCTCAGCCTCCCTTGAAACATTCATATGTTTGGTTTTATTGTAGTTAATTTGCAGACCAATTTTCCTAGCACCACTCTTAAGCGACTTGAAAGTCTCACTCATAACAGCTTCACTTCGGCCGAGGATGACAACATCATCAGCGTATGCAATCATCTGTACTGAGTTTATTGACAAGATATTGTTGTTAGTCGGCAGTTTCTTTTGACGGCACACATATTCCATGCTAAATTAAAAAGTATAGGAGAGATAGCATCACCTTGTCTTAATCCAGAGTCGACTTTAAAAAAATTTTGATATTTCGTTCTCTACTCGCACACAGCATTGAGAGTTCTGTACTGTCATTTTGCATAGTGATACCAGTTTACCAGGAATTCCCATTGACACCAGGGCAGACCATAGAGTCTCTCGTTCGAGAGAGTCGTAGGCCTGCCTGAAATCAATGAAAAGTTGGTGCACAGGTATGTTGAACTCTCGACACTTTTCCAAAATCATCCTTATCGAGAAAAGTGCATCGGTGGTACCTCGGCCCCGCCGGAAACCACACTGATATTCTCCAAAAAGTTGTTCAGCAGAAGGATTGATTTTAGATAGCAAAATGTAGGAAAAGATCTTATATGCTGTGCAGAGGAGAGCGATTCCTCTGTAGTTTGCACATTGTAGGCGATTGCCTTTTTTATGGATTGGTATCAGCATAGCTGTGTTCCAGTCCTGTGGCATGGTTTCAGTCCTCCAGATCATTTGAACAAGTTCAAACAATCTTAAGGATAGAGTTTCGCCACCATGTACAATCATTTCGGATGTTATATCGTCGATACCAGGTGCTTTATTGCATTTTAATTTTGACAGCGCCGCATCGAATTCCTCTTTGGTGGGTTCGTCTACATGTACCTTTGACGCACGAATAAGTTTTGCTCGTCGCCCGACTTGTTGCTGGTCACTTAAGTTGAGAAGATTCTCAAAATAAGCGGCCCAAGTATCTAAAACATTTTTAAGGTCTACTTGTAGCTCCCCATCTTCGTGTTGAATAGCAGTCGATCTAGTTTGAGGGCCCTTCCTTAAGGTTTTAACCTGTTGAAAGAAGTTACGCGATTGATGTTCCTTATTGAAGCTTTCAATCTCCTCACACTGTCTCTTCCACCATTCTCTCTTCGTTCGTCTACATAGCTTTGTAACGGCTTGTCTTGCCAGTTTATAGTTCTCCTTCATGGACCTGGTATTGCGTCCTTGTAGACACTTCAGATAGCAATCTCTTTTGTATTGAATAGCGTCAAGGCATGCTTGATCCATCCATGGCTTCTGGGAGTGGTTCTGTGGTCGCCCAAGTATTCCCTCAGCAGCGCTTAGAACAGCATCTTTGAGCAAATACCATGACTTATCGACGTCTCTATTAGTGGTTTCTGATTTCTCCAATGTTTCGGCAATATGGATTTGATATCTCTCTTCTGTTTCAGCATTATTTAATGATGAGATGTTAAAACGTTTCCGTTGATTGAATTTTGGAATGCCTGGATTTGGGAAGTGGAACCTTATCGTTGCACATACAAGGAAGTGATCACTTCCACCAATGTATGCACCTCTAAAGGATCGCACATCCCGAACGCTCAAAAAGAAACGTGCTGTTACTAGAACGTGATCAATTTGATTTCGAGTGTTTCCATTCGGTGAGACCCAAGTCTGTTTATGAATCGATCGATGCGGAAAGAACGGACTGGCAATTCTCAAATTATTTGATAATGCAAACTCAGTCATTCTCTCACCATTATCATTCGAATTCAAATGCAGGCTGTTGGGACCCACCACATTTCCATAAGAGATATCTCTTCCAACCTGTTCATTAAAGTCACCAAGAACCATAATGAAGCCGCGTGTGGGTGTTTGTTTCATAGCCTCTTCCAGTGCTATGTAGAAATTATCCTTCTCGTCGACGGTCTTAGCTTCAGTAGGTGCATGCACGGCAATAAGAGAAATATTGTTATATGTACCACGTACACGTAGGTAGCAGATCCTCTCACTGACCGGGATGAATTTCATCACGGCTTCTTGTATGCGTGCACCAACAAGAAAGCCAGTACCAAATTCTCTTCGAGAAGGATGACCACTACAGTATAGAGAGTGACTATCCAAATCTTGTTTTCCGATTATCGGCTGTCTAATTTCTTGTAGAGCAATAATATCCATCCTATACCTCTCAGCCTCTGTTTCCAGACTTATAAGAGCATCAGGAGCGCTCAGGCTGCGCATTTTCCACGTTCCGATTCGGTAGTCTGGTCCTTTTTCACGTCCAGGTAAAATTCTGTTTTGTTGTCCGGGTCTGTTATTCTTTTTCTGATCACCAAATTTAACATATTAGTTTTTTTCCGGGGTTAGGGTGTTAACCTTAGGCCCAACCCAAATTGTCGTGAATGGGTCCGTTCTGCATATTAAGGTCACCAGAAACAACCTTTTTACACGTTTATATAGCGAGCCGCTTGATATAAGACAGACGCCCGCTCAAAGCCGCCCTGACATGGAGAACAGACGCATGAGTCGCATTGGTTGTAAGGCGCCAATTCGCCGTGATGTAGCGTCATTGACTAAGCAGTTTTTACTCTGCTTGTCTCCAATACACCAACCTAATTCTGTCCGCATTACCCAGGCAGCACAGCGTGGACGTCGAATTTCGGATTTCGCTACCCAATGAATGAAATTTTATAACGGGAAAATAAAATTTCATACAAAAAATAAAAGAATAAAAGATATTTTCGAACTATTTCTAACTATTAATTTATTTATCAAGAACGAAAAGTGACACTTTAAAGTACGAGCTAGTTGTTTACAAATTACTAGTGAGTACCTTTAAAAACACTTTTCGTTTGAGGTGAATACAAAATTTTATTTCATACTGGAAATTTATTAAAATAAAAAGAAATGAGTTGTAAATTTTGCTCAAATTATTCGTAATAATAAAGTAAACGGTAACCAACCTAATATTTAGTAAACAAACAAAATAACATATAGCAACCAAAAAGACCTGTCAATTGTTTTTGAATAATTTGTTATTTTTGATAAATTTGTTTTCAATTATTTGTGTTAAAATGGATGCAAATTAGATTCGCCGTAAAGAAGAATTTGCTGCCAAATAAATCACGGAATCAATACGAAAAGGAATACGAGTTGTTTTGTGAGTGGAAAAAGGAAAAACGCATTCTGATTGTAAATGAAGATGCCTTTTTAGCTTATTTTTCTAATAAGGTAAGTACCTAATTCTGAAAAGTAGAAAAATAACATTTAACATTAACAAAAAATTATAATAATTATAGTCAAAAAAGTTGAAATAGTCCTCATTGTGGTCAAAATTTTTTATGCTGAAATCAACACTACGTGCTAAGGATGATATAGACATTGCCAATTATAGTAAATTAAAGGCGTTTTTAAAACGAACAATGGAAAATGTTTTCTAAAAGTTTGAATTATTGATATGGCAACAACTGACGTATAATTTTATAAAGTCCTAGTACTTTAAAAAAATTTTAAAGTACTAGGACTTTAAAGTTCAACTTCTTGTACTATAAATAATCCGAAAAATGTCGTTTTAGATATCAGTATGAAATAAAAGATTTTTTCTCCGATTGACAGCAAATATAAATTTTGCAGACTTATTTCAGTCAGCAAAGTGGCACTTTTCCTGCCTAGGCAGCAAAATAATTAGACTTCATAAAAATAACAGATAATTTTCCACGAATCCGGCAGAAATTTTTTAATTTGTCAAACTATAATTATTATGACATTTCCATAACAACTAATCCTTCCAACAATTGCGATTTTTTTTTTCATTTTTAAAATTTGGCTTTATTTTTAAAGTAATAATTATTAAATTACATATCATTGTAATTAATCGGAGAAAAAGTTATATGTTCAACTCGGCAGCAAGGTAGATTGACTGCCTTGGCTGAATTCCTAGCCTCGCTCGCTCGGCTATGAACTATCAGCCGCGGCAGTCAATCTACTACTTTGCTGCCTAGTTAAACAAATAACTATAACTGAATCGGACCGAATATTAATTTGTTCAAACAGAACGCATTTCAGTTCATTTTAATGAATTAAAATCTATAAAAATTAATTTCAGAAAATTTATTACCTAAAACATATTTATAAAAAATTTGATGCATTAATTTCATATTTTTAAACAAATTTAAACGTTTGCCGAAAAAATAGTGTATTGAATTCGGAGCTAAAGTGACTTTTTGTGTTTCGTCTATAATTGTCGGCCTCCCTACGGTCAGCCGCCAAACTATAGACGCAACACAAAAAGTACAACTTTAGCTCCTAATTCAATAATATACTATTTTTTTTTTCTCAATTGTTTTATTGTTAATTAAGTGAGTAAAAGTAATTGGTGCTACAATTTTAAATTATTAAAAAAATTAAAAATATTTAAAGATATTTTAAATTTTCTAAACATATAATGAACTACTCTCGTCACTTCGAAATTGATATTATATATATGAAAAACAGTTTAAATAAATTTTGTTTTGAAATATAATGATCATAATTTAATTTAATGTATGAAAATTAAATTTTATTAAAGAACTTAAAATAAATATATGTATTAATGTTTATTTATATAAGACAGTCAATTACTTGTACATAATTGAGAAATTGATTGTTACTAATAATAAAATTAGCGTAAATATTAATGAATAAATGAAGTATTAACTTACCTTTAAAGTTAACAGTTTGTTTTAAAATCTAACTGAGAGGAAGTCTGCCCATTTTCTAAGGGTTATACATGGGATACCCTGCAGGGAAGACTTCCTTTCCATCGTAACAATATATTAAAGTTAAGATATTCAACAGAGTCAACGGGATCATCTGAACGATGATACTCAGACTACCATGCACACTTTAACAACATTTATTTTGGTGTTCTTTTAGTAGTTATTTAACAAAGTGAAACAAAAAAAAATGTTTTTCCATCCAACTCAACGGTTCTGGAAATAATATCAAAATTGTTAAACATACACAGATTTTGTTACCACGCTAATTAATACTGTTATAAAAAACGAAAAATAATGTATATTTGGTCTCCTTTCTAGGAATACAATACATTTTCAGTAAAAGTAGAAACATGTTTTTCCTGGTCTATGATTAAGAATTTTAAATTCGGATTTTGTTCAAAATATTTGTCACATAAATCTTTTGTTTATTCTTACAATTTCAGTGAAATGTTATCATATATACATAGTAAATTTTCGTTTTCATTTAAAATTTATATGCATTTGAAAAAATGCAGAGAAAAACTTTTTGTTGAAAAAACAGAATCGTCAAAATTAACAGAAAAAATTGTATATTTGTGGTCAAAGTTTAGATTACAGTATGGTTTTAAAGATCATTGTAATAAACCCAAAAATCAATAAAATGGTGTTCCATTACGAATCTTGGTGTTACAAAATTACATTTGACAATTTTAGTTCTGCTATCAAACAACTAATCGAGATAGCACTTACTGGTTTTGAGCTTTTGTTGTTTTTCTTACACATATCTCGTTACCCAAAATATTCTTAAGTGACTTATTGATATTATATTTTACATCTAATTTCTTTAAATATTTCAGAGAATCAGTTTTGATATAGTAACACATCGATAGAAAATATGTCATCATGAACAATAAGAGCTGATCATAACACAAGGTTATAATTCCAAGAAACCTTTTCCATTCCAACAATTGTCTGGTTGATCTATCTCTCGAACCAGATATTCCTATTAAAATTACAGATCGACCCTTATAAAAGAGTCTAAAGTATGGGAATTAAAAAATCACACATTTGCACATTAAAATATATTAAATTTTTTACTTTCCACTCAAAACCAAAACATGATTATGTACATATTTTAAATCTCCATATTACACCGTCACTCATCCATGTCATTAATTTAATAACAACAATTTTCAAGATTTCTACTGTGTCAATGTGTCACTCACAGTATTTCCCAAAGATTTTCTTTGATTTTAAAATTAAAAAAAAGCACGAGATACTGTCAACACAAACTTTAATTGTGATATAAAAAACCCCACGATAATCTTACTATTTATAAATTTAACACAAACGTAATTAATTAACTATCGATTTTCCATTGATACTGAAAAATAAAATTAAATTAAAAAGAAAAAAAATTAAACACATAAAGAGGTTAAGTAGGCTTCCACTTAACAACTTACTTTTAGCACTAATACAGTTTCTAAATATAATCTCGTATAAATAATCTTTGCCACCCAACATTTATATTCTTATTTATTGAACAAACAGATTGAAGGAAACTAAAAAAGAAAATAGATAATAATCTTTTTGGGAAACTTTTATTCGATTTTCTTTGATAAATTTTTTATTGAATTAGGAAATTGGAGTATCAAGAGTGATTGAAAATTAAGAGGAAATCGAAAAAGTTTTATTGATACGTTATTTTGTTTTCATTCATTTTTACAATATAAAGATGATCGGAAAAGTGCATGACATTCACATAAACTTATGTTAAATGACTTATTGACATACTTTTAGAAGTTTATCTTGTTTTGTTTAATTGTTACCGTTATTTTTCTGTTTATACAATAAAGAGGATTTTGAGTGCATGCTATTTTACCTCGTTGTAGTTTTAGTACTTGAAGCTCCTTAGATACCTTTACTTATTCAAGAAGACTTATCTGATTGTCATTTGAAGAGTACACGCAATTTTAAAATTGCAGTTTTATCTTTTCTATTCTTTTAGTACAACAGCTACAATAGCTAGTTGTGTTCGACTTCACAGTTATCAAATTCGCTTAAATATTCTTATATCTATGAATATTACAAAAATGTGTGTTTTTCACGGATTCATTTTTGTGACTATAGACTCTGATTCTCTCATTCACTTACACTCCAGAAGGCTTTAAAAAGGCGTCTAGGGATATGAAAACTTTTCTAGCTCTTGGTTGACAGTTACACCAATTTAATATCATATTATTTAAACTTCTTAGCGTTTCTGTGTTCTGTGACTAAGTGCAAGCTCTTGCTCCTACTTGTAAGTTTGTGAAAGTGCTCAAAGTACACAAGCTTTTCTGCTCAATTCTTTGATTTGGACACAAATTATAGACAACTGTTTATACCCTCAACTTTAATTTCATCTCAGGGCTACAAACATGATGAACAAATTTCAATGAATTTTAAGTGACCGTCAATGGTGTGATGAAAGATTCTTAGTTTTTGACGAAGTTTTGTCTATATCTTTCGGATCATGTAGTCCGTCCCCACAATTGTAATATCAAAACTTCTGATTTATCGCTTAATTAAAATAACATTAAAATTTTTCTCACATTAAGCTTTCTTTAAGTTTCTCAAATTTCTTTTTGCCTAGTTAGTTCCATTTTTTAGTTAAATGAATGGATGTCCAAATAGTTTCAGTGAACCAAAATATCAATGAAAAACGTTATTTTGTTTAAATGGAGAACCAATACATATATAATCAATACATAGTCTTAACGACGTCGGCGGTAGACTTTCTAACGAAACAAAAGATAATAATTTCGTGCAAACGGATTAAAACGAAATAAAAACAAAATAATTATAATAACAATAAATGAAGGGTTCAGGTGAAAAACAAGGTCCATAAAATCAAATTGAATTTGAATTGAGAAAATTGAATTTTTGCGTTTGAAGTCTTTAAAATGCAAGAAAATTTGTGAACTCGGATTAAACAATGAATACTGAATAGACATGGTTCATAAAAGTGTTTTTAGTGAAATTATCATTTCACGTTGTTTGGTAAAAAATGGTGGATTAAGTTGTTTTTCCCCTGTAAATTGTTGTTTTCCCCTGTATGCGAATTCTTTTCAATTGATTTATATGAGCTGGGTTTGATATTCATCAAAATTGAATATACCAGCTGAAAGCTTTTGTATTTCTTCAATAAATAGCAACACTAACTCGATTTCGAAAAAAATTGACTTTTAAACGTTGTTTTTCCCCTGTACCCTTCAAATGAAAGGACGACGGAATATATGTGCATTTTATAAAATAAATTATTTAACTTAATTTAATTTAATTTAATTTTTTGTAAAATAATGTTAAAATTATGATTTTTCTTCTAAAACTATGTGCAAAAAAATTTTTTGAAGTATTGAAAGTAATGAAAACAAACCCCCCCAAAAAAATTGACATTTTAAATAATCATAGCGGTTTAAAAAAAATTGTTTTATTTGTGTCGTATTAGAAATATATACTGAATTTAAATTGATTTTTTCTTAATATCAAGAAACATTATGATTTTTACTTTACCACAATTTTAAATTGTGTGAAGTAATGCAATCTATCGTGAAAAAAAAAATCTTACATACCCCAAATTTTGTTTTTTCTTTTGTTTTGGACCATCCTCTATCTAAATAGCCAATAAAATTTTGGTGTTCGTCTGTATGGTGCGTGGGTGGGTTTGTGTGTGGGTGACATTTCTGCATAGGATCTTGATGAAAATTTGGCAAATGATACAGGTTCACTTGAAAATGGAAGATCTGGATTCATTTTAAGTTTGGACAAAATGGCGGGGAGTCTCCCGAACACCTCTAAGTTTAAATCTTGAATAACTTCTAATCCCGGCTTATGATCTTATTGAAACTTAGTATATAAGGCTTTAGTACAGTTTCCAATATTTCTGATACCAACTTCCGGTTTGTCACTTCCGGTTAAAAGAATTTTTTAAGTGTTTATCCATACTGTAGCCTACAATTACTGATCGATTTTCATGAAACGTTGGTGAAAGCTTTCAATAATCATGGAAAAGATTTTATCAGCTTTTGGAGTACATTGAATATAGGTTTGGGGGGTCCACCATACAACAGGTGGTTTTTACCCATTGTTTTTTTGTTTGTTGGGAGCATATAACAGTCGTCGTGAATTTTGATGACACTTTGGAAAAAGATGCAAATATGTATGACAAAGAACTGATGACGAGAACTGAGTTTTTGAGCGATGGTGACCAAAACGGTGTGAGGTTCCCGGAGCACCTGTTTTTTCGAAAGCTCAATAACATCCGTACCGGATAATCGAATTGAACGAAACTTGGTACATCAGCATTTAGTATGGTTCACAACAGTTCTGCATAGCAACTTCCGGTTTTTCACTTCCGGTAAAAAAAATTTTTTTGTAATTTTTCAATTTTTTTCAGTGTCTTTATGCACACTACAGCTTACAATAATGAAGTGATTATGATGAAACTTATGAAAAAGGTTTCAATTAGTGCTAGAAGATAATTATCATCTTTTGGAACACATTTATCAAAGTGGCGGGGAGTCTACCTTACAAATGCTGGCATTTCACACTTTGTTTTTAAAGTTTGTTGGGAGCATACAGACTTCATTCATTAATTTATTTTAATGACAATTAGAAAACAGAGGGAGACTTAAATGACAAGGAACTGATTAGTTTTTGGACAATATTGAAGTAAGTGGTGGGGAGCCTCCCGAACACCTGTTTACTGTGTCACAATTTTTTCAATGTTTGTTGGAGCACACAGCATTCGTTCGTAAATAAATTTTGATGACACTTTGAAAAAAGATGCAACTATCAATGGCAAAGAACTGATTAGTTTTTGAGCGATAGTGAACAAAGTGGTGGGAGGTGTCCCATACACCTGTATTTTTGAAAGCTCAATAACATCTGTATCTGATAATCGAATTGTATGAAACTTTGCACATAAGCATTTAATACGGTTCACAACAGTTCTGCATCCCAACGTCCGGTTTTTCACTTCCGGTAAAAAAAATTTTTTGTAATTTTTCCATTTTTTCAGTGTCTTTATGCACACACACTTTACGCACACAATAATGAAGTGATTATGATGAAACTTATGGAAAAGGTTTCAATTAGTGTGAGAAGATAATTATCATCTTTTGGGACACATTGATCAAAGTGGCGGGGGGTCTACCATACAAATGCTGACTTTTCACACTTTGTTTTTAAAGTTTGTTGGTAGCATACAGACTTTATCCATTAATTTATGTTAATGACAATTAGGAAAAAAATGGAGACTTAAATAACAAAGAACTGATTAGTTTTTGGACAATATTGAAGTAAGTGGCGGGGGGCCTCCCGAACACCTGTTTACTGTGTCACAATCTTTTCAATGTTTTTTTTCTGCACACAGCATTCGTTCGTGAATGAATTTTGATGACATTATGGAAACTATGTATGGCAAGGACCTGATTAGCTTTTAAGCGATAGTGAACAAGGTAGTGGGGGCTGTCTCATATACCTGTTTTCGGGTATATGAGACAGCCCCCACTACTTTGCTTGAGAAAGCTCAATTACATCTGTACCTGATAATCGAATTAGATGAAACTTGATACATAACCATTTAGTACGGTTCACAACAGTTCTGCATCCCAACTTCCTGTTTGCCACTTCCGGTTTAAATTTTTTTTTCCTTTTTCTCGTACAACACAATTTATGTTTGTTGGGATACTACTGCTTTCTTTAATATTTTTATAATTAGAACTACGCGAAATCTATGACATTGGTTAGCTTTTAATCAAAGTATTTAATGGATATTAGCTCATTATATATCCAGAAAACTATGTTTCCAGAGCTGTAGTGAAGTTAGCCTATGCATCAGCGTCGCAATATTTTTTTTAATGTATATTTCTTAGAGTTTTAAACGCCCCTTATAAAATAGCGTTCATAGCCCGAAATTGAAATAAATTTTTTCTATCAAATGCTCAAACATTTAGTTTTTACTTTGAAATTTATGCTTTCCAACGTAAAAGCATGATGTAGAATTTGTAGACCATTTAGCTTTCAATTGGAATGCCGTCTTATTTCTTCTTTTGCAAAAATAAATCCTATCATATAATAAAATATGATATATCCCAAAATTTCATGATAATATGTAGAAAATAGAAACAAAATAAAAAATTAAATATTTTTTTAAATTTGAAAAATATAAATAAAACTGGGTTACTATAATAATCCAGCTGATGGAATACTCCTCATTCATGTGACGTACTCCAGTGGTCAATGCTTAAAGTTCACAATAGAGTTAGGTATAAATATAGAGGCATATCTTCGAGCGAGAAATTGCACAGCGTCACGAAGTAAATAAAAATTTTTCATAATAAATAAAAAATGTTATACGAATTTATTTTAAATATTTCACATTTTCTAAATATATTCTAACGATTATGGAGTGCGATGTAAAAAAATCTATTGATAATTTTCTTTCTGGAAAGTGGTTCTGCTAAAGCAATACAAACTGAATAACACCTAAATAAATTTCTGAAGATAAAAACAGAATTAAATAATTTTATCTAATACGAAAATAAAATAAAAACTACACAGTCTATGATAGAGTAGGCAAATAAACAAATTAAAAATTATAGATTTCACACCTAGGTGCGAAGTTTGCGTGTTTGGTCTAAAGGAATTTCAATTAAAGTGTTTTGAAATTCTACGGTTTAAAATCTAAGAGGTCTTACAGCCGATTTTTGGTATTCCCAACAAGTTTCATTACTGGCCTTAAACTAAGCTTTACATTTGCTGGCTAAGAAGATCAAAACGACACGACAAACGAATTTCGAAAAATATGCGTGTAGTTGAAAAAAATTAAATATAGTTGAAAAAAATTTCTCCAGAAGATGACGCCGCATAATTTATAACAATAATTTATATAATAATAATGATATAATTATATAATATTGACGCTGCATAATTTATAAAACATGCGTTCCTTAGGAACGAAATAGCTGCTCAAAGCAGCTTTTGAGTAGATCACCAATGGAACGCCGAAAATTGGAAAAATTTTCAAATATAGCCACACAATTTTATTATTCTCAAAATTTTTTATTTTGGGCTGATGTTTAGATCTGACTGGTCCATTTTATTATTAAAATTACCAAAACAAGTTTATAAACGATCTAAATAAAATTGAAAAATAAACTGTTTTTCAACTACACAACTTGTTCGAGGTAGAGTAGATCAAAGCAAGTTTGAGTAAGTTTGATTTTCAATGGAACGCGCCTAAAGAATAAGAATATAATATATAAAGAATTTTTTCCCTTCATGCGTTATCAAATCTTTGGCTTCTTATGTTATTCGACGAAATCTTCATTTCAGTAAACTCAATTAATAATGTGTTCATGAAATAAAATCTATGAAAAGTTTTCGAATTTTCTTTTTATTAAATTTTGTTTCTTAAGATATAACTTAACAATAAAACCTATCATATAATGAAACCTATCATATAATGAACATAAACCAATATTTAATGATATAATGTAGGAAATTTAAATAAGAGGTGAAGAACAAACTTTATCCACGACTACTAAAGAATATATACATTCCATGCGTATATCTTTCATTGTAATTGTATTCATTCCTTTCTATATATCAAATTCTTTTTTATTTATTTCATTACGCTTTATTTATTTAAAATTCCCCTATTAAATTAAAAACTTGATTTGTTGGTATAGTAATATAAACGAGATAAAACACGAACCATACATATAAAATAAACAAACATGTTTTATTTTGTTTTTATTTTCATAGAAATATTTCAATATGGCGAAATAAACTTTTACAGGAAAACTTGAATGAAATTATTTGAAATATTTGTAGTCGTGGATAAAATAGTATCTTGTATTCGCTTAGGATGAAGGCAATTCTTCACTCGGATGATTCCCTCCACTCGCTACGCTCGTTCCGGAAAACTTCATCCTCGTGAAGAATTGCCTTCATTATAGCTCATACAAGAATCTACTATTATAAAACTAATTTGTAGAAATAAAACTAAAATTGGGTTCCCGTATTAGGGTCGAGTATGCTCCTTAATCATGTGAACTTAATAATTAAAGCACACATATAGTTAAATAGAAAAAAGCAAACTTCATATGAAATTGAGAGTACTGTTGGATGAATAGTGTTCATTTTCTCACCGTTATTGCCAGTGATGTCTAATATTTCACGTGGAATCGTATGTCAATAGCAGCGACAGGAGTACTCGGGGCTGTCACGCCCGTAGATCAAAAATTAAAACAAATATACAAAACTAAATTGTTGTTTTTTATATATAGAAAAATAAATTTTAATTTGCCTTCAAATTTACTAAAAACCAAAACGAAAAAGTAATCGAATTTAAAACAAAACTCAATTTTGGAGTCTTTTGTGTTGGCGCCGGATGCGGTCGCTCCATTGCACCCGTGATTTATCCGGCACTGTTGATATACCCAGTATTAGCAAAATTTTCATGTAGAAAATTAGTCATTTAGGTCGTATGAATTTTGATGTAATTGCAGCTTTTATAGATGGAGCAAAAATAATAATAATTGAATTGTTTTCCAGTTTTATTTAGTTTTTCAGTCTAAAACTTTTAGAAACACGTACAGACTGGTTCAACAAACTTGTATTATAAATATGAGTTGGTTCATAATATTTCAACACCATATTTTACTATATTTGAAAAATTTGAAAAATTTAATTTTAATTTATTTACTAAAACTTCAACCAAATTAAACTTTTAATGACAATGAAATAGCTCTCTCAACAACCTAAATGTACTTAAATAAATTTAAATGTGAATCAACTTCAAACAAAACTAATTATTGTTGCATCACTTATTTGTAAATAGATATACCTAAAACATTACTCTATTGACATGATCGTATAGAACAATGTGATCATATTTATTTGAATGAATAACCAATCTGGTTGTATTGCTGCCAGGAGTTTCCACAGCTGGATCAACATTTATTTCTTTCCGATCATGACGGTTTTGAAAAAGAAGTCCCAGTGATGGATCTATGATTGGCTGAAAATAGAAAGATAAAGAAACAATTTACATAAAAATATTAGCCCCAAAACAATGATACATTTTAAATATTTTTAAATGTATTCTCCATCAATAGAACAAAGATTTTTCACATGACGTACGCTTGAAAAATAATGTCACAAAAGATTGTTTTGTGTAAGATTCATTACATTTAAAAGTTTAAGCATAAACATTTTTATTTTAAGTAAAACAAATAATAAAAACTTCATCACTGAATTGTTCTTGAAAAAGTTTTTTAAATCTTAAAAACTTTTGTTGAAAGCTTGTAATGGGAAACGTAACGAAGATTAATAGTAAAAAATAATGTGGTCGGAATTTGGATTAAAATATTGTTTTTTTTTTATATAAAAAGAATTTATTAATCTTGAAAAACTTGAGATAGAACTTTTAGATATGAAAATGATACTTTCGCATAAACTTAGTACCTATTTATTCATAGGGTTACACTTTATTAGATCTTAGACGAAACAAAAACACAGTTTATAGCTCTTAGTTGGGGTTATAGCACTTTTTATTTAAATTATTTTTTCAAAAAATTCAATTAAAATTAATTATAGTTAACCAAAACGAATCCCATCAATAACATCGTTAGCTGGAAGTACTTCAACCGCATCAAAAAATGTGTCATCATCATTTACAAACTCTTTAGGTGCATCGAAAAATTCTTGTTCAAATGTATCATCTGCATCGAAGAAGTGATCCCAGTCTGAGGATGCCGCTGCCTAAAAAAATTTATTTAACATTTGTTTCTTCTACTTAAATTATATACTACTTTACCAATGCAACAAGTCCACCAAAAATTAATAACGCTAACAATTTCATTGTGAAACAGCTTGAACACTTGATTTTGAAATAGAAAAAGTTTTTGTTTTGATGAAGTTTATATAAAATTTTTAAATAAATATTTAAATAAAAATAAAACAAAATACATCAATCTCATCATTTTATTGATTGAATAAAATTAAACAATCTGAACAAACATTTACCAGTTTGTATAGTTGAAACTTCAACAAATTTTATCTGAATAATATTGTTTTTTGGAATTTTTGTTCCAATTGTATTTACTTAGGTCTAATAAATCGTAAGCACAATTGTGTCAAATTTTCCAGGTTTTTGTACATTTGTAAAAAATTTAATCGAATTTTAAAACTTTAATCGAATCTTTATTCTAAGCAAACTAGAAACGTTATGTCATATCTAAGATGACCAGTTCACCAAAAGTATTATATCTACCCGTTGAAATAATACGTTGTTGCAAATCTACCGTGTTCAAGTTTTTAAATTACAGAACTTTAATTAGATTTTTTTGAATAAAAGAAAACATTCAAGAAACAACAATAAAAATAATAAATAAATAAAATTCAATTCAATTTAAAAATTTAATACACAAAATTTTATTGTATTTATCCTCCGGATTTGTGTTACATTACAAACTTTACAGTTTATTCTTAAATTTTTATTTACAATTTAAAGCTACGAAGTAAATCACGTATTTTACCTTTATTGCAATAAGAGATATAAATAGTTAAGATTTTATAGATTCCATCTATCTATACCCAAAGAATTGATATCACTTTATAGAATGTAAAAAAACTCACCAATTAAATGAACGGAGAAATTTTTTGAAATTCAAATTGTTTTACTAACAAACCCATATGTCATTTTCAGAACGGAATTTGATTTAAGATTGACCCAAAATATTTGTATATTCAAAAAAAGTTCTAAAACTACGGGTTAGATAAATTAGAACTAAGGATACTAATCACGCTCTAAGCAGTATGAAACAAGAAATAATCCTATTATTTTCTCTCTCTTTGAACATTAACCAATAAAAAACAAAGGAAAAGGAGGAGACAAAATTCAATCCCGTAAAACAGAAACCAAACTCAACATTGTTTCGTTTTCATCATCCTCTGCCATCGCTGATATAAAACAAAAATAAATCAATAGAAATTTTTGGTTTCACTTTTTTAGGGCTACTAAGAGCATATAGAGAGTATGATACTGCATTTACAGCTACATAGCAAATTAGTAGATGTAATTTAAATCTGTGCTGTAAACACTTTTTATTTTAAAAGCTTGCAACTAATTTTTAACTAATTACGAACGATTCAAATACTTACGATTCAAATTACAATCTACGTTTTAAACTCATATTAAATATGCCAAGATGCAAATTATAATATACTATCTACTAATTTGCTATGTCGCTGTAAATGCGGTATATGTATATAAATATAGAGAGAACCACACCACAAAAATATATGAAGAAAAAATTGTAATAGCAAATATGTCAAATTCAATTTTTCTTTTCTCTATTTTGATTTGTTTATATTTAAACCACAAACTTTTTTATTAAGTTATAAATTAAAAACAATTCTAAATTTAAAATTGCAGAAAATATTCAATGTTAGTTTTTATTTTATTAAGTTTTTGAAACGAAAACTTCTTTAGGCGCTTGGGGCGATTTTGCAATTTTACAACTTACAATTTTACAATTTTATTTAACAATTTTACAATTTTTACAATTTTATATATTCGCGTTACCGTCACGCTGTAGCTATATATGTATATTAAAAATAAATATTTCTCCTTTTCTTATTTTAATTTTCTTGATTAATAATGTGTTGCTCTTTTTATTGAATGTGATGTTTTTCTTGATTTAAAACAGTGTGGAAGTGCCGTTATATTTGTTATATTTGTAAGCAAAACCAAAAAAAAATTGTTTTTGTCTTATTCGAATATTTGTTTTTTCTTTATATTTTTTAATTAAGACAACGCAATAGCTATTTATTTAATTTGAAAATTTTTTGCCCTAGTTTTATTTTAGTTTAACCCAATTTTCTAAAATGTTTTGACATCATTCAATTTGACCAATAGCATTTGAATTATACTAATAACAAATAGTTATACGCCTGAACTACTGCGATATCAATAAACTATCAAATAATTTTGAAAATGATTCACTGATATCGCAGCAGGCTAGACGTATAATTCATAAAAATATATAAAGAAATGAAAAATGGCAAAAATTTTCTAAAGAAATTCCCTCGTTCGATGATAAATTCTCATGATTTTTGGGAAAATTCCTTAAGCAAGTGGTACTGATAATAGCCCTTGGCCTACGATCTCGTGGTATTAACAATATACTTGCTTTCGAAATGTTTGGCAAAAAACATAGCGAATTATCACCGCCCTTGGGAAATTAAAACTGAAAATATTTTGTCTTAGTTTTATTTTAATTTAAACCAATGAAATTCTCTAAAATGTAATGACATCAATTAATTTCACCAATAACGTTTGAATTATACTAATAACAAATATTTATACGTCTGGCTCCCAGTAGGCCCAGTAGCGTCTTCGTAATTTTAACTGGCGGCCAAGCACAACACGTCATGTTTAAGGCGGATACAAATATATATAGCTACAGCGTGACGGTAACGCGAAAACATAAAATTTCCTTCATCTAAAAATAAAAAACGCAGTAAGTGTATTATATTTATTTCATATTTTTGCTTCTTATCATTTTTTAAAATCGTTTACAGTTATTTAAATTATTATTTCATAAAAAAATTATCAGTTGTAATTTCCCAAGGGCGATGATAATTCGAAATAATTTTTTACCAAAAATTTCGAAAGCTAGTATATTGATAAAAGCACGAGACCGAGGGCTATTATCAATATCACTTGCTTGAGGAATTTTTCAAAAAATTATGAGAATTTATCAACGAACGAGGGGAATTCGTTTAGAAAATTTTTTGCCACTTTTCATTTCTTTATATATTTTTTATATATTATATATTGGCCTACTGTGATATCAGTTAATTATTTTAAAATTAGACTGATAATTTTTAATATCCCAGTAGGCCAGACGTATAAATATTTGTTATTAGTATAATTCAAAATTTAATTATTGAAATTGAATGATGTCATTACATTTGAAAGAATTTCAATGGTTTAAATTAAAATAAAACTAAGGCAAAAAATTTTCAATCTAATTTTGAAATAATTAACTCATATCACAACGTATAATTCATAAAAAATATATAAATAAATGAAAAATGGCAAAAAAGTTTCTAAACAAATTCTCCTTGTTCGTTGATAAATTCTCATAATTTTTTGAAAAATCCCTCAAGCAAGTGGTATTGATAAAAGTCCTCGGCCTACGGCCTCGTACTTTTCGATCAATATACTTGCTTTCGAAATTTTTGGCAAAAAATTATTTCGAATTATCACCGCCCTTGGGAAATTACAACTGATAATTTTTTTATGAAATAATAATTTAAATAACTGTAAACGATTTTAAAAGATGATAAGAAACAAGAATATGAAATAAATATAATACACTTACTGCGTTTTTTATTTTTGGATGAAGGAAATTTTTTGTTTTCGCATTACCGTCACGCTGTAGATATAATTATTTGTATCCGCCTTAAACATGACGTGTTGTGCTTGGCCGCCAGTTAAAATTACGAAGACGCTTTGGCTGATCTATGGATGTAAGAAAATTGTATGCATTTGCGTCACCATCACGATGTAGCTATATACTTTTTGTATTAGTTATAAGTATTACGTGTTGTGCTTGACCAGGCGTGAAAGATACATAGACACGTTGGATGAACTATGGAGGGGTAAAATCTCATGAGTTCGCGTCACCATCGTTGTGCTTATCGTTTCTTCAATACAAGGACAGTGGTGTAATAAATAATGTAATAATAATGCAATTATTACACTTGTACAGTCCATGTTAAGTTATAAATTATGAAATTTTAATTTGTCATTTAAGTTTAAGTTTTAAGTTTTCACTTCTGACGGTAGTCCTCAATAACTGCCTGTTTTTTATTATTAATATTTCAAATGTTTTTATTTCTAATTACAATTCAAAGTTCAGTCTTATCGAATTTTCACTCGAAATTGTTATTTTTAATTACTTGCCTAATATTATTTGACATTATTTAAATTTAAATATGAATGTTATAATTATTATTTATTTAGTGGAAACAATAAATAATAATTATATCACACATATTTAAATTCAAATATATTAAATGTTCTCTTCATAGTTGTGCAAATTTTTATAAAATGAATGCCAACAATTACGAGAGTAATTTAAATTTACTGAGTTATTTCCAGTGGTTAATAATAGATGGGGAGACGAGCGACCAAAAACTGCAATCACTTTCTCAAGGCTGATTTTTTTAATATTATGTCACATAGATGAAGTTAATAAAGAGTCTGCCGTCCCTCAGCCGGATTTAGTAGTGTTTGGCAGGGGGCGGGTCCAATTTTGTATAAAATCATATACATTGCAACTACTTTCTAAAACCTGAGAATTAATTTGAGTGCAGTATTTTAATTAATCTAGTATTTTAACTAATCAAATCTTGTAATAGAAAGTGCGTCAGTCACACGTTAAAGTTTTAATAAATTGGTCCATAGTGCAAATACTTCCTGAAATCTGAAATTTAGTATAGAGGTGAAGAATATTTTTAGATATAATTACAAAAAATATAGTCAGTTAATATATTTCTTTAACAGATGCGTCAGTCCCCAATAATACGACGCACTAAATAAATATACGACTCAGATTAAAATAATATTTTTTTTTATTCGGCTACATATTAAAGTGTTACTTTATTACTCTGATTTGCGGCTTTAAAGTATCACTTTTCAACTATTTATTTTGTTGTCATAGCTATGTCCAAAAAAGTAAAAGGCATTTGTATTTGTTTAAATTCTATGAAAAATAAAATTTTTTATCATAGCAACCCTGAAATTTAAAATTTCATTATCCAATTAAAATAGTTGTTATCATTTGTTGTCATAGCTACACAATAATTTGGAAAAAATAATAAATATTTTGTCAAAGGTTACTTGTTCCACATATTTTTATTTTAAAATTTATGAAAATTTATAATTTTAATTTAGAATAAACAACTTTTCTTAAAATATTTTGCTTGCGGCGAACAAAAAATAGTATATGATGCACGGACGTATACAAAATTATGTGAAAATGCAATTTGCAAATAGTAAAAATGTCCGTTTTCATTCATAAATGATTGCATGTTTATGTTATTTGTCAAAAATGAATTACAAATTTATTACATTTATGCGCCTACTAAGATGAAATAATAATTTATTATGTATGATTATGTTGTATGAAATAATGTTACTATTTCTGTTCGTTAAATTGTCTGCTAAATACAACTCGTCACTAAATTATTAGTCGATTATTTTTCAACATTACCACTCATGCCATTTGAGGTTAAAAATTTGCCTCGTGCGCTACGCGCACTCGGGACCTCAAATGACATTCGTAATAATGATTATGAAAAATAATCGACTATTATTTGACGACTCGTGATATTATATATGAATATTTATTGATTGCGTCGTATTACAGAAGGGCAAGTCTCAACGTTTTATTGGTGACTGACGGCACCTTATACAAAAGTATACTGACTGACTTTATTTTTTGTGATTATAATAATATTCTTCACCTTTATACTAAATTTCAGATTTTAGAAAGTACTTACACGATGGACTGATTTTGTACAACTATAACGCGTGACTGACGCGTCCAGTTACAAGATCCACATAACTGACGATTTTAAAACTTATTTTTGATTAAAATACTGCTCTCAAATTAATTTTTAGGTTTTAGAATGTGACGTATATGATTTTTTTACAAAATTGGAACCGCCTCCTGTCAAACGCTAACGAATCCACTGACTGACGGCAGATTATTTCTTTACTCTGCTTATGTGACATAATCTTAAAAAGTTAGCCTTTAGAAGGTGCTTGCAATATTTTATTTATAAAAGACAAACAATATTTTAAACTACAAAGTGCTACAACTAAACTTATAAGATTAACTTTAACAAAATTTCATGATCGATCACACGACCCCTTGGAAGTTACAATACGATCTCTCCCTTTTATAGTTTTTATGTAAATTGGACCAGCGTAGTCCGCTCCAGTGTGTTAAAATGGTCTCCTTCGGGTAATGCGCGTTCTTGGATGATTCCCCTTAAGTGTTCTTGAAGTATTTATTGCATACAGATGACAGGTAACAGATTTGTGGTAGTGATAACGAACCAAGTTTTTATAATCAACAATCCAATACTTTTGATCTAGCAAGTTAATTAATAATGCAGGCTCAGCATGTATATATCGAAAATATTCTTCATTACTCATTTGTATAGATAGACTTAATATTGGACATTTAGGTAGAAAAATAAGTTACACGCGCCATCCATTTTCACAATCTTACACGGAACACACTTTCACTGTTTAAAAATGGCCAAAACGATCAAATCTGGCTTTTAGAATTAATTGCCATATGTTGCCTTGTGCATATTTACTGTTGAACTAATCCCTTTGTAGTTGCTGATTTGTAATCACCTACGCCCGTCACGGTTAAACATTCTAACGACAACGGAATATGTAATTTTTTAACAAGGCCATCTTTTACGACACTAAATTGTGAACCAAAATAGAGAAGTGCGCACACGCTTATCATTTGACCGAAATGGTTACAAACGTATACGCGTGCGATAAGTAATAAACCAAATTGTGATACTGCGACTTTGTATTACTGAATTTTTGGCTCCTTCGGTTGAAGTTGAAATTGTCGAAGAAAGATTTGAACTCTGCAAAAAAGATTGGAGATCCAAAGTTGATGAAAGAGTTTATATTAAAGATGATGGTTGAAACATTGAAATTTGTGTTATTGACTTTGAAGCCAATGGTGGTAGTTTTAACGTTTGATCATTTAAATATTAATCGAAATTAAGTAATGTATTATGTCTTTGATCACAATAATGGCACGATTGTAGTAATTGACAAGAATTAACTGAATGCCCTTTTTGAAGACTGAGAATCAAATTCAGTGTTGATTCACAAATATATAAATCCTAATATCAAATTTTCACGGCCCATGAGTATTTAAATTTCCCGATAATTTATATTAGTTCACGACCATATATCGTAATCCGGCTCGAAGGACCATAAAACCTTGTTAAAGTTAATTTTTAAAAATTTAGTCGAAACACAAACCTTTCTCCCAGTTTTAAATTTTTTTTCTAAAAAAACCTTATCATTTAGGGCAATGATACATGTAAAAGAAATATCTTTCAGACATAAAAAATTTCGCATTTAATTGGTTGAGGGGCGGTAACATTTCTTAAATTTCAAAAAAATATTTTTTACTGAAAGACAGAAAAAATATCTGTAAGATATAAAAACATAACCTAAAAAGATATTTTTTGCTTGACAGTTAAAACTGATTAACTGAAAAATTGATTTTAAAAGTAAGTTTTACCAATAATCAATTACAACTAACTTAATTTTATTATTTTATTACAATTAAAATAATTTATTTACTTATTCATATACATAGATTTAGGCATTTTCACATTGGACTAAATTTTTATTTTTTTGTTGCGATTATCGCCTAATCTAAATCTACATGAATAAGTAAACAAATTATTTTAATTGTAGCTAAATCATCAAATTAAGTTAATTGTAATTGATTATTGGTAAAACTTACTTTTAAAATCAATTTTTCAGTTAATCAGTTTTAACTGTCAAGCAAAAAATATCTTTTTAGGTTATGTTTTTATATCTTACAGATATTTTTTCTGTCTTTCAGTCAAAAATATTTTTTTGAAATTTAAAAAATGTTACCGCCCCTCAACCAATTAAATGCGAAATTTTTTATGTCTGAAAGATATTTCTTTTACATGTATCATCGCCCTTATTCTTTCTTAAATTAGAGTAAAACATGCTAAATTGTTTCATGCATATACTTACATATTTAGCAGTTAGTTTTATTTTCTATTAAGAATTTCTTTTTAAACTCCTTAATGGTGAGGAATATGAAGACGATACTGAATGAATGATATCTCTATTAAGTGTGGCTGAATTAATTGACAATTCATCTACAAAATTTGTAAGGAAACGGGTTTGAGATATAGAGAAATATTTAAGTTATGCAATTATTCTCAAAGTGTATTATAAAAATTTGCTAACAAACCTTTTTAATTATTGACAAATTTAATTTTCATTGTTGACATTTTAAAAAAGTTTATAACCAAAATGTTTTTCTTTCTTTCTTTTTTCACAGGAGGAAGAAATATAATTTTTTGTGATAAGGTCTGTTTCTTGTAGATTTAAAAGAAACTCACAATAATTTTACAATTTTGAATCAAATGAAAAAGTAACGCACGTCTATGGGATGAAATTTCGGTCTGCAGAAAGTAAAACAAACGAATAAAATACAATTTGACAGACGCTAAAAATAGGTTATGTTAATCGGTTGCCCGAACCTTACTTCTTTTAATTTTTATCATCCCTTCTTCCATCGCTAATGAAAAAAACATATATACAGGCAATTTATTTTTGTAGAATTACTAAAGTCAAGAAGAGTAAACACTTCTTCTTAACAATTTTGTTTTGTCAAAGCTTGAAATGTCGAGCATCGGTCGAATGTTACATTATTCTTATCAGATGTGGTATTTATCAAGATGTGGTATTTGCTAGCGGTGACGGTTTTTAGAGCCTAGTTAAACCACACATCAATATTTTCCCTTAAAGGTGATTCTGAATTACGGCAAAAAAGATCAACAGCATTCTCCAGACTAAGCAGATTTAATGCAAGCATTCATAGTTTTGATTTTGCAAACAAACTAATGTTTTTGAATGCAAATTAACACAAGCACAACAGCAATATTTTTTTCTGAACGATGAGTACGATGGTATATTTTATTTCTTTTATATTTGATCGAACTAGTTTCTAAAAACGATACAACAACTTTCCGAATGGCTACTATACCGTACAATTTCCTCTCACATATTCTGTACAAAATTGTCCTTCATTTCTGCATAATTCTAACCAAGTTAAAAATAACGTTGTATAATAAATATGCATTTAAAACCTAATCTAAAATTGGTACATTATTTAGATAATCGACTGAAACAGATTGACATATATTGTTAAGGGTCACCAATAAAAGTGCGTATGATATTGATCAGATACCTAAATTTCTTATTACGTTTTTTTTGGTATTGTATTGTGTTTTTGTCAACAGAATTTATATATCTAAAGCAATCAAAATATTACAAATTTTAATTATGCATATCAAACAAATGCTGTAATAAAATGTTACGAAGCCATGAATTTTGTCTAAATACAAATTTAGACTGTTTTCCTCCATTTAACAAAATGAGTTTTTGTTCTTGTTTTTAAACATTTTTTGGGTATTCGCCTATCTGAAAAAGTCATTAAAACTTAAAACAAAATTTGAACACCAGAGTTTCTATTTACACAATTAAAAAATTGATGAAAAGTTTGATGAATTGGAAATAGTAAAAATATTTTAGGAGATTATTGGTTCTGGCAAGAAAAACGGTTTAAGTGAAAATATGATTGTGAACAAGAATTTTATAGATAAATAATAGTACATTATATAACAAGGTTGAGAAGTAAGCTATTATTGACCGAGAACTTTTAGATTAGCGCCTGAGGCGCGTAGCGCCGAGGGATTTAATGTTCGAGGTCTATATTAGACTTCTCAACCGAGGTATATATAGAATTTTTTTAACTACTAACACTAATTATCATATTTGCTTTGATTAGATTTTGATATTAGTCATTTTCCATTTCATTTTTTAAATACCTTAAAATATCAAGTAGCCAGGAAGTTTAGTTTCACACAAATAAAACGAAACAAAGGAATGCAATTATTATTTGTTTGTGTTTTTTTTGTTCATTTCAATTAAAAATAAAGGAAAATCTGTTATTATTAACCTAGGTAATGTTTTGTTATTATTATTGACCTAGCTTGAGAAAAATTACTTCTCATTTGGGCATTCGAGTAAATAATGACGATTTCTCAAGTTAGTAGTTAAAAAAATATTTTTTTTCTCCAACCGTACCTTAAATGACAGTTTTTGTTGTATTGTATCTAGTTGAATAATAAATGGATTATTATTTGGCAAAAATTGGAACTGTTTGCTGGGAATTAATTTGAGATGTTAATGAAATATAATTCATATTTTGAAGATTTTAACTTTTTATGAATTAATAGATAAGTTAAATAATGGTTGAAGTAAAAACTGTATGTTTTATTCAGACTAAAAATGAATATTGGAGCTCGTAAGATCGCGATACTCCGCCATCAGGTCCCACCACCACATTCTCCGAAATAAATGTTAATGCAGTATTGAAGAAGCTATTCAAAGTTGTTTCAAATATTGGCATGATAGTATTATACATTATTCAAAAAATGGATTATTAATAACTTGGGATTTTTTTACAAGCATTTTTAGACACAGTTGTGGGAGAAGTAGGTGTTTATATTTCCAAAACACGTCCTTGTGTGGATTTCTAATCAGAGATTCGTTACCAGATATTATTAAATTTTTTATGCATTGTCTATTGGTAGCTGCAAAAATTATAATTTGATTAGTTAAGAGTTTAGATTACTGACAGATAGTACAATATATGAAATTTATCAAACAGCAATTTGAGTGCCTTTTATACTTGGTATAAAATTCAGATTATTTAGCTTTACAAATATTTATTTGTATTTCATCAAATTCTTCTCTGATTTCTAAACGAAATTGAATTACAGGTGAAAATATAAAATAATGCATACAAAGTATAAAACAATCAAAATTCCTTTTAAAGTTAAAATTATCTAAAATTCGAGATCTTCATCTCACAATAAAATTAAATCAATTTCAATTTGATTACACACAATTTTTATATTCCAATAAAATGAACAATTTACTTTTCAATCAAAATTTTTTGTGTTATCCCACAACATTACAAATAAAAGATTTCAATCGATTTTTCACAACAACAAAAACGCAGAAAATCTAAAAAAAATGGAAAAACATAATTGTGAATACTTGAGCACACGTAGATACTAAATCTTGAAAGAATGAAAATATAATCTTACGCCAAAATACAAAAAAAAAATTTATTTAATAAACGAGTCAATCAAACATCAAAGGTTATGTTACAATTTCATCTCAATTACTAAGTTCTAATCTTAAAAGAAAATTGAAAAAATATAGGAAAAATGAGTTTTTCTTTAGGTTATGATTATGAAATGAAAGATTTCACAAATAAATCTTCTGTTCTAGAAATAATTTTATTCTGTTATCGTAGTCACGATTTACTCTGATCCACAGAAATTTTTTAAGCTGTGTTTCTTAAATTTGTTCAGAATGATGCTGATTTCCTAAAGTTGTCGATTTATTTCGACACTAACTTTTAGGAAGCATCCTGAATGTATAATGCCTGCTACAGCAATTCATAAAGACATGAATATTTTTGCTCATAATTTTTGATTTTTTTTTTCACCTTTTAGCAAGTTCCTTATCACTAAATTTGAAAAACGTAATCTTAATAATAATATCCCGGGTAGGAGCTGCCAATATTAAACAACGGACCAAACTCGGGCCTGTATTAGCGAGCCGAGCCTTGGATAGTTAGCTTTGGTTTCAGTTTAGCTCAGTTGTAAATGCCTAGACTGATCCAAGGTTCAGTTTATAATATTATGCATCATTCACCAGTCTAATGCATTGTAAACATGTGCAAGCCATATTATGTTTATCTTTACTTTCGTATATGGTGCTCTTTTCAGCACCTCTTTCCACACATTTATTATATTATTATATTTATTATATTTATTTATTTATACAGTGTAGTATCACATAAGGAATTCCTTTTTAAACCGAAGTTTATCGTGAACTAAGTTTAATATTAAAATATTAATTATTCATTGATTAATTAATACAAAAAAAAAAAAAAGAATTAAATAATTGTGAAAATAAAGAATTATTGAAAATGTAACAAAATCAATCTGGTGACATTAATGAACTGCTTTCTTTAATAAATAGTAATTTGAGTTCAAAAAGCCTAAACTTATTGATTATCACTTCTGTGCAATGACCAAACCCTTAACATGAGGAGAAATGAAGCAAGCATTTCCTCTTGAAGTCAGAAGTTGATTCAAGAATTCTAATGCCTGCTTCAAGATTATTCCACAATCTAATACTCTCAACAAAGAACGATGATCTAAATTGTGAAGAAAGGCAACTGTTTGGAAGTTTCAGTAACTTATTTCGTTGAAATCTTGGAAAAATGAGAAGTTCATAAAGATAGTCTGGACATTTATATTTTATTAAATTATGCAAAAATAGACAAGTACGATATTTAAGATAATTTTCAAGAGTACAATTTAAAATTTGAAAAGAAAAGGTAGAAATTGAACTAAATCTGTTTCGATTAAATATATATCTTGCGCAGTTATTAAATGTTACATTTAGTAAATCCCAACTTTTTCTTGAACAATTATGGAAAATATTTGAGCAATATAGTAATTTGGGTATTATTAAAGCTCTAACAAGTTTCAAACGTAAATTGACAGGTGTGAAACTAACTGATTGATAAAGCATCCCTAAGCAACTGTTAACTTCACCACAAATTTTAATAACATGATCATCAAAAGTGAGATCATAATTAAGAATTAAACCTAATGATTTTGTTTTTTCAACATAATTAATGACATTACCATCAAATAAAATGGGAGGAGGATTATTAATTTTCTTTCTGCTAATAATCATAGCATGTGATTTTAATGGGTTAACATAAACATGATTCAAATTTGTCCAATCAGAAATAGAAGAAAGAGAAGCATTCATTTTATCAACACATAAATTAAATTGATCAAACGGAAAAGAACAATAAATCTGAGAGTCATCCGCATAAAGATGGGTATTGATGTCAACATAATCAGGAAGGTCATTAATAAAAATAGTGAATAATAAAGCAGATAAAATGCCACCTTGAGGAGTACCAGAACATTTAAATGGAGTTTTGAAAAATGAAACTTGTTTGGTAGGCCAGGTCTACTTGGGTTTGTCAGGTCTATTTGCCAGACTTGGCCCCAGGACATCAGTCCAAGCTTGGACCGTTTGAAAATGTTAAGCCTGGCCCAACCCCCAAAAGCTGTGGTGCGGGCTTGGCACAGATTTGGCCCCTTAGCTTTTTCTTATCCGGGATATTGATTATTGAACATCAATTAATTAACAACAATACAACAATCATTGCACAGATTCGAATTCATAATAAATTTTATTTCTGTGTTTCTGTGTTTTTATGTTTTAGTGTCTGCTACATCACTCTCCCTCCAGCGAAGCGTAATTATTTTTAATGTATTTCAACGTGTTTTTAATAAATAAAAAAAATTAAAATTTATTTTATATAAAGTATAACTTGCGAACAAAATATTCTGTTTTCAATAGACAATGATGCATTTTTTCTTTGACAGTCTATTACGAAGTTTTTTCAAAATCGTTCTAAATTTTTAAAAGGTTCATTATGCAGTGAACTTGAACTAGTTGTGAGTTTTTCAACTCTAATAAAGACATGTTTGGTAGTATTGAGATCAGTTGGTGTATATTGTATAACTTGCTTATTTTCTTTGTCGTGGTTGGGAGAGTTTTACATTGTTCATGAATAACTTATTAAATTAAAATCAATAGGTGGTAAATAAACCATAAACAAGTTCAGCAAGGAAACTTTTAAAACCAGACCAGGGTATGAAGACCTAACAAAATTCGAGAAAATTTGTTGGGCTACTTTATTGAATTGCCGCGTGTCATAAAAGAAGATTTTAGAACTCTATCAAAACATTCATCCATTATATTTAATAGAGGGTAGAATAGGCGGTTGGGCGAAATCGATGACTGAAAAAGCTAATTAATTCTGAAAATATATAGTTACTTCGGTCTGAAAGACCTAAGTATTACATTCATGAGCCAAAAGTGAAATTCTTACCCCCACTTTTTTTAACATTTCTCGACGTTTTAGGACCTATTGATTCTAAAAAAGCAAAAAAAATGTTTGCCTGTCTGCCGTCCGTCCGTCATTACCTACGCTGCAGGGAAAACCGCTGGAGGGATTTCAAAATTTTTTTTGTCTAAAATAGGTATACTCAAGGGACAGGTTTGAAAGAACGCTGTGTTCGATAACTGTACTGGAAGTGTGTCAAAAAAATCATTAAGTGTGTCAAAAATAGCAAATTTTCATATTTTTGGCTTAAAAAACGTTCATTTTAAGTGATTACGAGTAGGAACATCGAATTTGGAGAAATCTTGATGGTAAGGATTGGTATGTGAGATCACCAATTATATTATTGCATTATAAGTTTGTCAAAAAAATGTTGTCAAGTGTGTCAAAAGAAAGATTTTTATTTATTTTTTTACCCAATTTTTTGGAAAAAAATAAAATTAATTATTTATGACATGAAATTTTATTAGTATTTTAGTATTACTATTTATATTATTGAGATTTATGGCATTATAATTTTGTCAAAAAAAAGGTGTCAAGTGTGTCAAAAGAAAGATTTTTATTTATTTTTTACTTAATTTTTTGGAAAAACAAAACTAATTATTTCTATGAAATGAAATTTTATTATTATTATAGAGAATTATGACAATATTAGTTTGTCAAAAAAATAGTGTCAAGTGTGTCAAAAAATGATTTCATTTATTTTTTAGCCAATTTTTTGGAAAAAAAAAATTAGCTGTTTTTATGACGTAAATGTAATTGAAAATAAAATTGGACATGGAAATTTTTGAATTTGTTATAGTTTTTGAAATATTATTGGAATTTTGAAAAAAGTTTGTTATTTTGAGTTTGTAATAATTTTTGCAATATTTTTAGAATTTTGGAAAAGTTGGAATTTCTAAGAATTTTTGGAATTTAGAAAAAGTTTAAATATTTGACTAATTTAATTCTAATTTTTGGAATATTTTTGGAATATTGAAAAAGTTTGATTTCATTTAATTTTCACATACATATCTAAATAGAGATAAAATATACATGTACTTTAACAAAAAGTTATGTTTGATATACATCGCTGCCCAAAACTGAAAACAATGTCCTCATAAAAGTTTTTTGCCGAAAACTGTATCAAAATCCTTAACTCAGACCGAAGTCTTGATATCTCAGAGCTGTGAGATTTCAGCCCCTCCATATTTTTGATTTAAACTGAGAACTCCTATCCGTATTGATTTCCGATAGAACACCACAACATATAGTCCATGTGCATAATCCATGTAAAACAAATTTTTTAGCTACGGTTTGTATAGTTATGTCTTTGATGGGGACTCCAGTCATCTAGTGAAGGATGCACACAAAATTTTACATGGGTAGATTTTATGTGTCGGTGAGTTGTGCTTCTTTAATAATACTAACATTTTCTCGTTCACTCGACGCAAATTTTAATTGTTTTAGGTCATTAGGTATCGTTCTGCATTTAATTTACGAGATACAGGAATTCCTGGATGAGATAATGTATGTAACTGATTAAAAAAAATTTTTGTCAAACGCAATGGTACCACCATGTTTTTATGAAAGACAATAATGACCTACTGATTCTTAAAAAAGAAAAAAAATGTATGTCTGTCTGTCACAACCGACGAATTCTATAAAACTGTTGGACGGATTTCAAATTTTTTTTTTTTTAAATAGGTTTACTCAATGGAAAGAGCCAAAAGGACTATGTGTTCGATAACTGTACCGGAAGGGGGTCAAAAAAATCGTCAAATGTGTCAAAACAAGGAAATTTGCATACTTTTTGCTTAAAATGTTCATTATAAGTGATTTCGAATAGAAACATTGAATTTGAAGAAATCTTGATGGTCGGAATGGGTATGTGAGACCAAACACTAGATTATTGCATTATAAGTTTGTCAAAAAAGGTTGTCAAGAGTGTCAAAAGAAAGATTTTACTTCGGTTTATTTATTTTTATACCCAATTTTTTGGAAAAAAATAAAATTAATTATTTGTATGACATGAAATTTTATTATTATTATAGAGAATTATGGTATTATAAGATTGTCAAAAAAACAATGTCAAGTGTGTCAAAAGAATGATTTTCATTTCTTTTTTAGAAAATAATAAAATTAGTTATTTTGATGAAATGAAATGTAATGGACATGATAATTGAGAATTTTATTGCATTATAACTTTGTCAAAAAAATATTGTCAAGTATGTCAAAAAACTGATTTTTTTGGAAAAAATTTAGCTGTTTGTAGTACGTAAATGTGACATGGAAATTTTTGAATTTGTTATACTTTTTGAAATATTTTTGGAATTTTGAAAAAAGCTTGTATATATGATTTAGAAAGAATTTTTGGAATATATTTAGCATTTTGGAAAAAGTTTGAATTTTTGAGAATTTTTGGAATATTATTAGAATTTAGAAAAGGTTTAAATATTTGATATTATTCTAATTTTTGGATTCAATTTTTGAATTTTAAGATTTTTCGGAATATTATTCGGATTTATAAAAAATTTAAATATTTGATTTTATTCTAATTTTGGGAATTTTGAAAAAAAATTTCTATATTTGGTTTTGTTATAATTTTTGCAATATTTTCAGAATTTTTGAAAAAAGTTTAATCTTTGATTTTGTTCTAATTTTTGGAATATTTTTAGAATTTTGAAAAAAATTTGATTTTATTATAATTTTTACAATATTTTTGGAATTTTGAAAGAAATATGAATTTGTGATTTGGTAATATTTTCTCGAAACGCTAAATGGAAAGGTTTTTGAGTAGTTTGCTGATTGTCTTATCTTTTCACTAAATTATGTTAATTTATAATCTGTTATGATTTTCCGGCAACGTATTTATATTTCGTGTTAGTTTTGTAATAAATTTCTAAACAGAGATAAAAAAATACATGTACTAACAAAGAGTTATGTTTGATATACATCGCTGCCCAAAACTAAAAACAATGTCCTCATAAAAGTTTTATGCCGAAAACTATATCAAAATCCTTAACCAAAACTGGAGTCTTAATATCTAAGAGCTTGAGATTTCAGCTCCTTTATATTTTTGAATTGGATTTTCAATCCTGAGAAGAAAACAGTGTTTTTAATTCGTTGTATTGAATGTTTTTTGTAGTTTATGAATTTTTCAGCAACAACGTTTGGAGTATCGAAAAGTTTTTCACTAGTCTGATTAGTATTGCTGGTAAATTGGGCGATATAGTCTAAATGTCTTGACTCCCGTGTATTACGTTTGATAATAGCCTCTTTGATATTAGCACTTTCGTGAGTGGTTTGTAATCCGTATAAGTATGCGGAATTCCTGCCTCCAAAGAAAACATACCAATATGTATTTGGCATCACAGCTAGTGAACAAAAATTTTATTGAACAAAAAGACAACAGCTAAAACGAACTTCGGCCATTGTTGGGTGGTTCGAGAAAAGCACCGACTACCCAATTGAATGCATCTGCAGTGATGGAGAACAACGTCTGCCCTTAAATGTGCTAGTGGCTGGCATTTCGGTTTCAAAACTTCGAATATGGTCGATATACACCTATATTAATGAAAAATTTCCTAATAAAATTTACAGAAGTATAGGAGTGTGATAGATGCTATAACGATCGGTCCTATCTCGATTCCCGCTCTAAATTAAAAATCAAACTCATCTAAAACAACTCCATGAAAACAACTTATTATTCTATTTCAGTTTTTACTCTATATCAAAATAAAAAATTATAAGCAAAAACATGCAAAGAAACTCCGTAAATCAATGTACTGTTTTATTTTTTTACCTACCTAAATAATAATAGCTGTGTTTTTTTGTAATTCTATATAGAACAGAATTAAAATTTTCAATACGATTTGACAACTAATTAACTCTGTAATAATTCTACAGAACTATTTAGCTGTCAAATCGTATTGAAAATTTTAATTCTGTTCTATATGGTATTACAAAAAAACACAGCTAATATTAGGTCATACAAATGACATATCAATGAGAGAACATGAAACCTTCAACAAAGTATCCAATGTAAATGAGTTGCGGTTGCTTAGAATTTATCAAATGTTAAAATGTGAAATTGCCTTCAATTTTCGTGTTGGAATGAGTATTAATTTTTTGTGATATGAATATAAATAGCGCGATGAGAGATGTTATTTGTTCGAGAAAAAATGATTATTTACTGTATTTTGTGATCATGTGATGGGAATACTGAATAATTATTGGACGTAAGGGTGACCAATGTATATAAAAAAGGAAGCAAAGATAGAAAATTTTGGCTAATAAAATATCAGGCAACTCATAGTCAATTAATGCACTGGATGTGATAAAAATAATCGAAGTAAAATAAGAATCCTATTATTGTTTTTTAAAAGTTTAAATCACAAGAACACCAATTTTGGCTGTATTACATCAAAGCATAACTCAGCCCTCCTAATTAGATCCCAATTCTTATAGTTTCAAAAAAAATATCTAAACAACCGCCTTTAAATCAACATTTCGGTTTGATATAATTATTTAATAGAACTTTTCTTTCAATTTTCAATTTAAAAATTACATTTCATCAAAAGTTATTTAATTTAAAAGTTAAACTGAATTTCAATTCAATCAATAAAACAAATAAAAATATACTCATAAATAAGCATAAATAAATTGAAATATGTTTTTTGCCTAATAAATTTACCTTATAATTTAACGTATCGTTCACAACCGAAGCGCCAGATCTCCAATGATAATATCTATAATGAAAAACATAAACAAACTTTAAATTTTATATTTTATTGAATAATTTCCACAACGGAAAAACGTTATTATAACTTTTGAGAAAATTTTATAAAATAAATGTTTATGATATGTAAATACTCATATACGAACGTTTAATGGTTTCATATTTTTGCTTTACCAAAAACAAATAATCATAAACAACAGAACCATAAAAGCTCTTCAATATGGGCATAAACAAGAAATTTTAGTTTTAATAAAAATATTTTCATACCTTAATTTAATATGTAATTATAATTTTATTGTCACATTCAATTATTTGGATCTTTAACATATGAAATTTGAGATGGTTTTGATTATGATATTTATATTAACAAGAATTTCAACAAGGGAGGTAATTATATACGAGTATGTATTAATATTGTTATCGAA
This sequence comes from Diogma glabrata, assembly GCA_963693315.1. Lineage (NCBI taxonomy): Eukaryota > Metazoa > Arthropoda > Insecta > Diptera > Cylindrotomidae > Diogma > Diogma glabrata. The sequence continues at coordinate 137,654 of CAVNZG010000728.1, forward strand.
ATTATTTATTTATGGTCGTGATTTTTCAATAACCTACCATTATATTTATTGCTTGATTATTAATAAACGAAACATTTACCCCAAATCTGTTGGTTGTGGCCATAAGCGTTTTTTGCCAGCAAAAACAAGAACCCAATCAACACAGCCTTCTTCTCTGCTCAATGAACGACGCAAGCTTTGTTCAAAATCGATATAACCTGAAATTTCCACTCCCGACTTGGTACGATGTCTTATGTTGATGATTGTCTAGTGATGAGAAGAAAAACTAAATTAAAATTTTTAAAGTTATATGATTAGGAATACTGAAAGAAATTAACACATATTTGCAAAGCGAAATGCAAAGGGACTTCTTTCTCCGTGCATCGTACAAATGAAATGCTTTGCCCGATTAATAGTTTCGAGTGACACATATTGTAATCCCTATTACACAAAACTTTTTATTAAAAAAAAATACGAAACAGATAGTTGTTAAATTATGCATGTTGTTGTATAACTAACCAACAAATTAAAAAATTAGCTTCTGATATGGCCCTGTGAAACAAATTTATTTTAAGTAATTTGGATTTAAGTCGAGCAATTTGGATACGCTATATATAATAGTCAAGTTGTTGATTGATGAATTTCAAAAGCCACAAACCAAAACATTAGTTTTACAAACAAAATAAATAGAACAATAAAAACTTCTAATAAACACACTTTCATCTATAACTAACTAAAGAATAAAACATAAATTTCTTTAGGCTAAAAGTTTTTCCCAAACTAAGTTCACCCATCAAATGAGTATTTGATGCATTGTTTGTCTGTAGCAGATATTTAAACACCAATTTAAATAAAAAACAAAAATAGTGAATATCTATCAACCTAACCATTCAATATGACTGAAAAATCTTTTTTATTCGCCTACATATTAAAGTGTTGCTTTATTACTGTGATTTGCGGCTTTAAAGTGTCACTTTTCAGCTATTTATTTTGTTGTCATAGCTACGTCCAAAAAAGCAAAAAGCATTTGTATTTGTTTCTATTCTATGAAAACTAAAATTTTTTATCAAAGCAACCCTTAAATTCAAAATTTCATTATCCAATTAAAATAGTTGTTATCATTTGTTGTCATAGCTACACAATCATTTGGAAAAAATAATAAATGTTTTGTCAAAGGTTACTTGTTCCACATATTTTTATTTTAAAATTTATGAAAATTTATAATTTTAATTTAGAATAAACAACTTTTCTTAAAATATTTTGCTTGCGGCGAATAAAAAATAGTATATGATGCACGGACGTAAGCTATTTTGGACTTAATGTGGGTGCAAATCTCGGCTAGCGCCTCGATTTGCAAACTCCACATCCGTCCAAAATCTTTAGCTTTACGTCCTAGCATCATAATGTACTATTATAGTACGAGATCCGACTGCAGGATTAGTGCGCTCATCGATTTTTTGCTAAAACCAAATTTTTATGTATATTTATAATTAGGAGAATATATATCTACCAGGTTGCCTATCAAAATTTGGCCGCCAGTATTTTTAATTAAATTATTTTTAATTGATTTTTGGGAAAAAATTACGTTCACTTGTTTTTTAAATAAAATGTCGTCTACATCACTGCAAATTACATAACGATTCTAAAAAATCACGGTTGCCGTTGCGCACCTGGCCGCACCTCTTCGCAGCCAGGTGTAAACAGGTATGATTTCGATACATTTATACGTTCATAACGTACATTGATTAATTCTATATCAAATTAATGCTAATTTTTTTCTATTTATTATCATATATGGTTGCCTAATTAAATCCGGCCGCAAATAAGGGTTGCTAAATAAGGGTTAAAGATGATAAATATTTAAGGTAGAGTAAAAGAGAGTTAAATCAATATTAATTTTTTGGGAACATTCCTAGTTTATCCCAACAAATAAATTTACGTTTTTTTTTTTCAGATAAATAGAAAGATTAGGTGCTCTGCATCCTAATTATGAAAAAAAAAAATTTGCGGAAATGAGGGGATCAAAAGTTATAAGGGATAAAACTTTCAATTTTACATTGGTCCCCCTGCGGCGCAGGGGACGCAGAGGTGACGCGGGGAGGGGGGTATCGCACGGGGGGGGGGGGTGCTATTTTTGATCGAAGTTGTGCAAGGTCGCAGAAGCGAGTCAAAAAAAAATCAAAAATCAAATCAAGTTACTTCTAAAAACTCAAAGGGGGGACCAAGGTATTTTTTTTAATTTCAATATTTTAGTGTGTGATAAAATATAAATAAATAATAAATAAAAATAAGGAAAAAAGAAAAAAAAAACTAAAAAAAAACCAAAGGGGGGACCAAGGTAAAATTGAAAGTTTAATCCTTTATAACTGTTGACCCCCTCATTTCAGCAAATTTTTTTTTTTCATAATTAGGATGCAGAGAACCTAATCTTTCTATTTATCTGAAAAAAAAACGCAAATTTATTTGGGGGATAAATTAGGATTCTACCATTTTTTGTTGTAATTTTTAAATTTGTCATTTTGAAAAGGAAGACAGTTTTTTTGGAGTATTTATTAAGTCGTCTCTATTACTCCCTGGTGGTTGAGAACACTAACATTCGACGCATGCGCAATGGCTTAAGAGCGTCGCACAGCTGGCAATCGCTATCCTTGTCTGACAAATGATGTTACGCGCTAGCTCTCTTTCACTCTACCTTAAATATTTATCATCTTTAACAGCCAGCAACCCTTATTTGCGGCCGGATTTAATTAGGCAACCATATATGATAATAAATAGAAAAGAATTAGCTTTAATTTGATATAGAATTAATCAATGTACGTTATGAACGTATAAATGTATCGAAATCATACCTGTTCACACCTGGCTGCGAAGAGGTGCGGCCAGGTGCGCAATGGCAACCGTGAATTTTTAGAATCTTTATATAAATTGCCGTGATGTAGACGATATTTTATTTACAAAACAAGTGAACGTAATTTTTTCCCAAAAATCAATTAAAAATAATTTAATTAAAAATACTTGCGGCCAAATTTTGATAGGCAACCTGGTAGATATATATTCTCATAATTATAAATATACATAAAAATTTGGTTTTAGCAAAAATTCGATGAGCGCACTAATCCTGCAGCCGGATCTTAGACTATTAGGGTTTCGGTTTTTATTACGAACCTTATTGATGAGAGTAAAACGTGTTTTTTTCCATCATATCTCTTATCTCGTAAACTATAAATCCTACGAACCTGAAATGAGATGCGTATAAAACAAACCCTTCCACTCAAGATGTGACAAATTAAAAAATAAATAAAGTTGTTTTCTTTTGTTTTACTGGGCCTCACATCGTAAGGCTTTTGAAAAAATCTATTTTGTATCAAGTCAAGTGGGGTATCATATAAAAGGACTCCGCTTCAGTATTCCTTAAAAATGTATTTTGGCAAGATAACAACGAGAGAGGTGTCATTTGAAAACACTTGATTTTAGAAACATTGCTTTTTTTTTAGAATTTCTGCAATGCATTGTCGAATTATTGTCAAAAGAATGCAATTCTTTTTAAAACACACAATACAAGTGAAATTAATTATTTATTATTATTATTATTAAATATATATTTATAGAACAGTTATTTAAATTATTAAATTGCACTCCAGTTGTTAAACCTTCATCTAAGGAAATAGAAGAGGAAGAAAAAGTAATCCCCTTCAACGCAGATGATGAAAGCGTATTGTCCTTAGCCGTAGATGATGATTCCGTACAAAAAATTTGTTTTTCCAATTTCGTCTTATTTTCAATCGATGATTCTATTTATCCCTCTGCAACACTTGTGAATCTCTATCCTTTGTGACGTTTCACATTCGTGATATCTGCTCCACCATCTGCTAAAAGGGTCGCTGAAGAACGCCTGAAACAGGTATTCACGGTGTATTCACTTGCATTTTGCAACTCCAGATATTCTGCTATTAGATTCGGTATTTTTCCAAATCTGTTCTCCTCGGCTGCTTGACAAGTTCATTTCCCTCTCTTTTAATTTAAAAAGGGACGATATAGTTGACATTAACTGAACGAAGGTTAACATATTTATGGTAAATTTGTAGCAAATTTATATTTCTACAATTGCCTTCTATAACAGTAGAGAGTCGATCGATTTCCGTTTTCGTATCCGGGACTCTCACAATCAAATAGGTTTGCTTATCTTCGATATGGGTAGTTAACATATTAGTCAATTCAACTCTACGACAAGCGCCTGCTACCCCAAAATAACGACGACCTAGAATAATAAATTATTTACTGCATACACACATTACACTCATAATTTTACCATTGGCTACCTTCATCATAAAAAAGTCCGCATGTCATCAGCGTAATTGAGAAACAAGAATATTTGGTTCTTCGTAAACATTTTGGATTTCTTGGGTCAGGGTATCGACGTAACAAAAGTTAAAATCTTCTTTTACTTTAAACTTTTTTCGATAGAAGGTCTACTTTGCATATTTAACAAATCTAGTCAAATGCTTGGCTATGCAGATAATATTGCGCTTCTCGGACGCAGGCCAAGGGATATTAAGGATAGTCTCTCTCAGCTTGAAAGAAATGCTAAACGACTTGGATTATGCATTAACACCGGCAAGACTAAACTTTTAACAACATTAAGGAATATACCTCCCGGCAATCTGAATACTGGTGACTATGAAGTGGAACGTGTAGAAAACTTCAAATACCTTGAGTCTGTAATATTATCGTCAAATGTCATGCAGGCAGATATTAAAGTCCGTGTCTCAGCCGCATACAGAGTTTTCTACGCATACTCAAAACTTTTATGATCAAAACATCTTTCGCAGTCGTGCAAACTCACACTTTACGAAGCATTAATCCAACCTGTGCTTACCTTTGGAAGTGAAAGCTGGACACTGACTTCCTCCGATTGTAAAATTCTATCAACATTCGAGAGGAAAGTCATACGAACAATTTATGGTCCATGTAAAGCTGCTGAAAATCAGTATAGAATCCGAATGAATCATGAAATCAGACAGCGTCTTGGAGGCTGCGATATAATCGGATTCAATAAATCCAACCGGATTAGATGGTTTGGTCATGTAGAAAGGGCTCCATTGGATAGAATGATAGAAAAAGTGTCCTAACAACAACCAGCTGGTATTCATCGAAGAGGAAGACCTAGACAACGCTGGCGTGATGACATCATCCAAGACCTTCGAGAAATAGGATGTCGAAACTGAGGTCAACTGGTCATGGAACGAGATGATTGGAAGCTGATTGCACAGATGGCAAAATCCCTCCTTGGTAAACTGCTTTCCTTCTTCGGTGGTGCTTGTAGTTCCCTTATTATTTTTTCCACCATAAACCTAACGCAAAAGGCAGATAACCGGAGAGGGTTATTCCTCAACTTAGACAATAGGCCTTTAAGTTGGCCTTGCACTAGTCCTCTCTCTTCTTCATCTCCATAAATAAAAGATGAGCATCTCCAAAAAAACTTATCACTCTTGTTTATTGCTTCTATTATATTTTTACAAAGACTCAGACTCTGATTTTACTCAGATTATGTCTGTGATAATACTATCTTAAAACTATATTTATTTCAGTATTTATACCTTAAATCTTTTACCTTAATCTTCCTGGTTTCTCAAAACCTTCATTCATTTAAAAATATTATCATCAAATTTATTATCTAAAAAAAATGTGCTGCGCGTACACCATTAAATCATTCTCGATATCATGTGTGTACGACATGTATTCTTTTATTTAATCTGCAGATTTTCTTTTATTTTTTATTTCTGACGGTGGTTAAATTTACCACAGGAAATACTATAACAATAACCCGTCTTAAACGTCCGTATGTCTAGAACTGTCCGGCTTTGCAGTGATACAATTTGCAAGAAACAACTTTGCACCAAAGAAGAAACCGTTAGACCCGCTTGACGTATGTCAACTGAGGTCGTCAAGAGGATCAGAGAAAGTAAAACAACAATTTAAATTCAAACTTATTCTACTGTTTATTATCAAAATCATTTCTTTTATATCATATTCAAATTTTTTCCCATCATATAATAATGTATATGAATTATCTATTTACAAATTATGTATTCCCCACTTAAAACTTAAACCAATTAATATATATATATATATATATATATATATATATATATATATATATATATATATATATATATATATATATATATATATATATATATATATAAATATATATATATATATATATATATATATATATATATATATATATATATATATATATATATATATATACATATATATATATATATATATATATATATATATATATATATATATATATATATATATATATATATATATATATATATATATATATATATTGTTTTAAATTATTTATTGCAAAAATGCAATAACAACAAAAATGTACATAGAAAATATTACGATTTATTTACTTCATATTTTTCCCCATAATAAAAAAAATGCGAGTCATCAAAAGTATTTTAACTTTTTTTATTTAAAATTATTTCAATGTTTTGAAACATGATATATGATGACATAATATGAATATAGTCCATAAAACTTTGTTTGTTTATAATTGTACATACGAAATATTGTTTGTTTATTATTCTGTTTTGATAAAATGAATTTCGTCATAAGGGAATCCCTTATGATTTATTTATATGGGTTTTGATTTGGTTAGGTTAGTGAGTAGACGTAGTAATATCTCTACAAAAATATTATGTAAAAACATTTTTATAAAATGTTTCATAATATGAAAATATACATTTTACAAATGTTTCGAAACACAAAAATATTATTTAGTTCATAATTTGTTTTTCTTCAATTTCCGATATTTATATTTCAGAATAAAATAATGAAACTTCAACATATTATGTGTTTACAAGAAATAAAAATGCTTTCAATGTTACGGAAACAAAATTGTTTAAACTTGAAATTTTGGCTGAATTCTACGTTTAAATTTGGGGTCATGTGCTTACTTTTCGTCGATGTTTGTTATGGTTACGTGTTCATTTGGGTCATCCGATATGCATCGCACAAGAGCGGCACAGCCATTATCTGTACATTTCCTTCACAAACAATATCGTACGTGCAGGGATTGGCTCTTTTCCACAACCAAACGCACGGTATTTTTAACGCAAACCAAATTAATTGCGATAACTTGCTGCTCCAACCTGGCTTTACAGTACGTCTCAATCGGTCAGCTTGGTATGATGTCCTGATAAAAATTGGTGTTCAATACCGCCATATTTCGAAACATCGCAGTGTTCAATCGTTATCTATATGCCTACTTAAACAAATTACATATTTATAAAAAAATATGTCGAAGGTTATACACTTTTCTAAATACATACATTTAAAATTTTGCTTGTGTTTTTCCATAGAATTTTGCTCTACAGCTCGATCTTCGTTTATGTCTTTGTTCTTTGTTTGAGTGCATGAATCATCGTCTGCAGAAAAAATAGAGCGATTTGTTTTGACAATCAATGCACCAAATCGTATGCCCGAAATCACAATTAAGCATTGAATTTTGAATTCAATCAAATGAAATTAATTTTACTAACCTGGCTTTGTATCGATTGGCTTTGACACATCTGATCGCAATTTTCTTCCTCTGCCGGCTTCAAGGGGCTGAGCAATGCTTTTTCGTTCGTTCTTTGTTTGCATGCAAGAATCATCGTCTACACAAAAAGCAAATTGTTTTGATCATCGAAGCACCAAATCGTTTCATTGAACTTTGTATTCGATAAAATTAAATTAATTTTACTAACCTGGGGCCCTATTCTCAAATATCACATCCATTTTCCACATGTGGAATACTGTCAAAATTCATAAAAACGTTCGAAATTTACAATGTATGTATTCTCAAATTTCCTACCAAGGAAAAATTTCCCTACCAAGGGAATATTTCCGAGTGGGTATAAAATATGTGTAAAAATTCCACATGTACATCAAATATCATACATTTTTAATTGTCATTCTTGTTATATGTTTGAAAATTATATTTGAAAAGTTGTGTTTATTTTATAATTATTATTATTTTGTAAAAATTTTATATGGGGCGATATATATTCTATGAACTCTTCGGCCATCGATTTATTAATCCGAAACAATTTAATAAATTTATTTTCGGGCAGATCGAAACAATGTTGTCGTTGTTGAATACCTCGGGTAAATTCCATTGGCTTTGCCTGTTCCACTGCAGAATTAGCAAAAAGAAGACCTAATTCATCTAATCCAGCCATTTACATTGAAAATTTCATGACAATAAATAAACAAAATGTCAAAAATAAATTTACCACTCAATGAAGTTAGTTTCAATTTAAGGGTGGTGAATAAAAAATTACGAATGGTTCGAGAATACGGTTTTAGGTTGGATATGGGATATGCATGTGGAAAATACAAATTCCCTTGGTAGGGAATTTTGACAGATGTGTGGAAAATGGATGTGATATTTGAGAATAGGGCCCCAGGTTTTGAATCGATTGGCTTTTGCGAGTTTGATCGCAATTTTCTGCCATGCATTGTGCATAGAATGAATAATTTAACTCTTCTGATGAAGCTAAAACAAAATATCTGCTGATCTTCGATTTCACGATTTGAAATGTTCGATACACAAACACAACCATAAATATTTTTGTTTACGCTGCCGTTATTCGTCGAATTATGGATCGTGTACGCGATTTTTTTAAGGGATGAAAAAAAACAGACAAAAGAAAAAGATATGTATACGCCTGTGTGCGAATAAGACAAAATATAATCACTTTTTGAAAAAAAAGATGTCAATCGTGTCTATTTCGCTAATTTTTATACCGATGTTATCCGAAAATAAATAATAAAATGCCCTTAACCTAACAAATTTTATTTTATGAAATAGAATTTCTAAATTTTTTGTCTAATTTTGTGTAAAATAAAATAAGTTTTTGTTTTATTTATTTTTTTTTAGAATCGATCATATAAATCATAATTATCGAGAAACAAAATTTATTTTAGAAAAGTATCATAGTGTGTATAATTTTTTTTAACTAACTCATGTCTAAAAAGTTTATTTTTCGTTTTAAAAGACAAACAATTTATTTTTTCTTGTGTTTTTTTAGTTTTTAAAGTGATTGTCTTGTCTTATTCCCACACATGTATTTACGTATCTTTTTCTTTATTCTATTTTTTCTTTTATTAAAAAAGATGTGTGTAAATACAACTTTATGCGATAAAATGGATAAGTTTAATTAATATATGGTACAAGTTCGTTGAAACCGTCTCCACTTGTGAAAGAAAACTTACATGCTTTTACTTCAAACGCAAATACTGAGTGTGTGTGTATGTGTGTGTGTGTGCTTTCGATTTCGTTCTTGCCATTGTTTAACATTCACTTTATTTTGTTAATGTTTTTTATTTAAATTAAAGAGTAAACATCAAAATAAAATTCAGCAGAGATGCATTCAATAATCTATTAATATGATCTTTCAAAATATCGCGCTAATAATCATTAAATTTCACGGAAAAACTATAAAACAAGCGATCAATCGTCATTTGAAAAATACATGCAAAGGCAAGCATCGAAATGCACAATCAGTAATCAGCGATTTAGCGTTTGTACGGACTGTTAAATGTACATTTTGATGCTTGTCTTTGCATATATTTTTCAAATGAGTGTAAACGTGCCCGTATGTGATGATAGAATATCGTTCAAAATTAAAAATTTTAATTTTTTTAAGATTGTCAGGCTGTGGCAGGCAGGTGTCAGGCTAACATGTTTTTTGTAAATTTGTACAAAAAACGTGTTGCAAATAAAAAATAATGCGTTTTGGAGTGAAAACACGATGTCAGGCTGGAGAAATGATATCAGGCCGGAGAAATGTGTTTCGGCAGCCTGACACCGAAACTACGTTAAAAAGGGCAGCCTGACACACTGAAAAAAATAAGTTAAAATTCATTGTATTCCACCAAAGAAATAATTCTTCATACAAACCAAATTTGGTAAAATTTCTTGTAATATGTAAGTTAAAGGACTGTCCCAAGTATTTTCACAAATAAAATACTCGAAGTAACATAAAAATTCTCATCACAATACCATTACATTATTTTGCCTATTGCAATACCTTTTAGCTTCTGTACAGTAAAAACTTTAACATGAAAATAATAATAAGCGAGGATCTTAAAAACTCTTCGTATACTAATATTAATATTAATATTAGTAGTAAAATATACTAAGTATACTAATATTAATATTAGTAGTAAAAAATGTTTAAATGTTGAATAAGTTCCAATTGAAGTGTTTATAGAAAATGTTCACATATTATAATCATACCTATAACCTAAGTATGTATACATTAAAATAAACAAGTTATTAATTCAGTAACTAAATTAACATTTCAATTTAATAATTAAGCATAATACTTAAATTAAATTTAAATCAAATAAACAAAAAATAATGAAAGAACAATTAAAATATATATCTTTTTAACAGTGTTAAACATATTTATGTTTTACATTTTAACAACTGTGTAAACAAATCTTTAAATTCTCTGAATGGGATTTCCGAGAAATATTTTCTTTACACAAGAATAATTTTATTAGGACAATACTATTTGGTGATTTCCAAAAAACTTTGTGTTCTACTAAACAAAATAAGTAAAACGTTTTATTTTACATGCATTGTGAATTTTAATAGCAAAGCACGCGTTGCTTGAAAATAAATGTATGTATTTTCGTGGAAATCGAGTTTTAATATTCATAAGTGTTTAATTTTTGTCCTTCTGTATTTTTTGTTTAACTGCGTACATTAAAATACTTAATGTTTTGATTAAAAATATTGTGATTTAGTGAAGTAATATTGCTTAAGAACTCAAATAAAGCTATGTCAAAACTTGTTGTTTCTCTAACTAAACGGAGAGAAAAAATTATTACTGGTGCAATTTAATGAAGAAGATGGATTAGAAAACCTAAAACAATCAATTTTTGAAAAATTTGCTGTGTTCCGAAGTTTCTGCATCAAGGAATACAAAATCCAAAACAGAATATAATTCTGTATATAAACCAATATCTTTCACATCCTGATTTCGTTTTATCCATAGTTGATAATGGTATGTGTTTAAATAGTTTATAATTATATACTATGTCGAAAACAATAGTATTATTGTATTAAATATAAATTTGAATGCTTTGCATATTATTGCTAAAGGCTGCCAGTTAAATTAGAATATTATTGCGTTTATGATTATTTCACAATTTATCATATTATAGTTATAGCACGGAATTTAAATGCCAGCTACGATGTAGAACATCAAGAGGCGGACAATCAAAATAAGGATTTGTCAGACAACAGAACAACAATTTTAATTAATTAAATTTCACCACTGGAAACATTAGAAGTACGTTTATCTGATAGTTCTCAAGAATTTTTTCTAATTTCTATTTCTCATTTTATAACGAATTGAAGAATTTTAACTTATTACAATGTAAAGGTATAACAAAATCGTATGAAATTCAAAGCATTTTAACGAATATTGAAAGAATAAAAATATATGTAAAATTTGTACATATGAAAAAGAAGGTACATATTACATGCCATTTGAAAGTGGTCGGGCGGTGTGCCGGATGGAAAATCTCCCATATTAATTTTCCTTCCATTCGTCACATTGCCAATTTCTCCTAGTATCTAATCGTTTCTAAAAATTGTTTCCAATTATTCTTCTAAATTCTAATGACCGTCTCCAAAATTTGTTTCAAGTTTATTTGTTTTACTAAATAATTGGTTGACATTTTACAATCCAAGAAATCCAATGCAAGTATAATTTGTATCGTTTGACGTTGCAAATTTTATAACACCAAACTAAGGTAAATAAACTAATTGAAGACACGTGAATTATGAATTACAATAATTAATGTGTCGATATTAAGTTTATTAACCTTGGTGTGTATATTGCATTGAATTTTCTTTGATTTGGTAATTTGAAAACAAATCAAGTTACAAATAAATTCTATAATTTTAATGAATTGGCGAAAACTTCAAAAACTTTGGACGGAGTTATTAAAAATTATGGTTTGTTGAGGAATGAATCTTGAAGTGGACAGATGTTCCGCTTAGATTCGATTTTGTTTTAGTTAAGTTCTGTTTGGGTTAAAGTTAGGTTTTGTTGAGTTAAAGTCATTAAAGTTAAGTTTTGTGTAGTCATTGTGATTATGAGTTTGAGGTAGTGATTACTAAAGTGACAAATGTGCTATTAACAGTTATTGAATATTCAAAAAAAATTATTGAGTTGAAAATTAAAATAATTCACAGTTGTCGTGTTGTGTGTGACAAATAATGAATAATACCATATAGATTTAAATATAGATTCTGGTGAAAAGTCAAAACCAAAAAGCACATAAAATTGAAAAGCCCAGTGTCTAAGAAAAACTAATTGCTACTTTAGAATTTAATTTTAAAATTTTACAATCTAAGAAAACAACTTAAGTTATATAAGAACTTGTAAGACGCACCCTCAAGAGATAATAAATAAACTAAAAATTTAATCAAATAACCTGGTGTTGTATTTGTGTTATACGCTGTGTTAATGGATAGATGCCCACTGAACCCTGCCAATGGAATGAGGTCAACAGACGACGAAGGATTCAGTAAGGTATGATTTAGCATAATTATTATTATTGTAGTATTATTAAAGTTATCTAGATGTTTGTATTGATAAGTTTTTGGATTTATGTTTGGTCTACCCGTTTTAATTTTTGTTAATATTTGTTAGTTTGTCTTCTAAAATGGTGTGAGTGAGACATGTAGATTCCTTGGGTTCCTTTAAATTCCTTTTATCGTGTTGTTTGGAGTTTTTAATGGCAATCGCTCCCACTATTTATAATATTTCATTTAACTTAAAGTCTAAAAGCAGTCCCCTTATATCAAAGGACAACGAGGAAAACCACGACCCAGCCGAGAGCTTAAGACCGGAGCAAGAGACTGCTGCCTCAAAGTTGTCCTTCGATTTTTCTCAGATACAGCGGTTATTTTCTCCATTCAAAATCCTTTTAAGTTTTAGCCATATCCGCCTGTATCAGCGGCTAGAGGAAAATACCTTCAAAAACTACAGGTCACATTTAGCCTATGTTTGATCAAACTTTGTACAAAGCCAAACGCATAAAACATGGTGAAAATAATAGTAATACGGCTCTAGCCGATTTAGGTGATAAACTTTTTAATAAATTATACATATTTTAATATTTCTTTGTATATTGTTTAGACAGTGAAATTGATATAAATTGGCCTATGCAAAAGGCATATTTTGAAGAGTTAAAAACTGAAAACTGGCATATGGACGGGGATGAGTTTCTAAAACGGTGGACAACAAATAAACGTTTTCTCTGCGTTTGGAGCTCCTTAAATCTAATATATCAACGGCTGGTTTCTTTAAATATTTTCCATCTTTACAAGAAAGTGATAGTTATAATTTGGTAATAGTTATAGTTATAATAGTCATATTGTGGTTCGTTATTGAATTATTCCATTATTATTCTTAGATGACTAAGATGATATCCGACGTAGAGATGATGCCGAAAGTGCTAAAACTTGGTACTTCATACAAAAATATGTTTTTAAAATTAGTACTGATTATGATGAGGAGGATCAAAGTATAGAAACATTGGTTAATGATATGAAGAGCACACAGTGATAAAAGATTTTATAAACCAAAGTTCCACAACTTCGTGCCTAAATTTTTTAATTTAAATTTTACTTAATTAATGTGAGATTCTTAGTTAATGTAACGAATGTAACGAATTTTTTTAAATTATATATTATAATCTAAATTTTTATAAATTCAGGGACTACCTAATTTAGGCTTATGTATCCATAATTTTTTTTAAATATATAGTTTTTATTAACTGAACATTTATAAAAATTTAATTTACTTAAAAGCTTATTACTGCCATTTAATTATTGTTTGCCATTTACTTTTACATTGAGATTTGGAAGGGTTTTTTTTAAATTATTGTGCAAATTTTTTTTAATTTAAAAAAAAAACTATGTTATTTTGTAATGCCACTTTCCAACCCCCACTGTATTGGGCCAACCAAAACTATTTTCTTAAACTGAGAAAAAAAAGTTCTTATAATGCATATACCATACTTAGGGCCAGATAACTCTTTTCTTAAATGATTTGCGTAATGAAATTTTACTTGTCGGGATCAAAATAATATACTTGTGATGATGAAGGTTTTCTCAATTCAAGATTATTGAAGTAAAGAAGGCATGTTTATTGAAGTAAAGAAGGCTGATTCTACCATTACTGTATTGAGCCAACCAAAACTTTATACTTAATATGAGCCAAACAAGTTTGTATCGTGCATATACGTTACTTGGGGACATTCAACTCTTTTTGAAATGATTGGGTTAATGCAATTTTACTTGTCAGTATCCAAATATTATACTTGTGATGATAAAGGTTTTCTTAATTCATTTTCCTAGTTACATTTTAAGTTTACTAAGCACAAGAATGTATTACTTAACGCAACCAAAATCCACAACCAAAGTTGTATTCTCTAAAAATATACTTGGATT
>CAVNZG010000729.1:0-32621 GCA_963693315.1 Diogma glabrata
ACATGTTTATACCATCCCCACTTCCCCCTAAAGACTAAATCTTTAGAAAACAAAAAACACGTATTTGTGGGTTTCCGAATGGGGAACCGAATTACATTTAATGAAACTTGTTCCAACCGTTACAGGACAGGACGAACAAAGGAAACCCATTAATTATAATCGGCTTAAAAAAAAAAGTCAAAATAGATTTGACAGTGCATCCTGTAGATTAAAATGTAGATTAAGAGATTCATGTTCGCGTTGAAATAGTCGGACAAACCTAATAAGAGTTCTAGTTCAAACGAATAAAAAATTAGTACCAAGGGTCGCATCTAGAGAGGGGTATCGAAACAATTTTGAAGATGCTTAACGCATCAAAAAGCATCAACTATGTCATCAACACTCCTTCTTCACGAGCATGTTCTTTTGAACAGCATCTAGTCATTACAGAAAGACACATAGGTTCACTCGATTAGACATGTTAGCTTGTATGAATACCAGAGATATTGGACTTGTTTATTCAAGTTCAAGCTTAAAAGACAACTGACGGAAAGGAGGAAGACAAAAGTTTCAACCGTTCACTTGAAATCCAGAACAACGTGTAAATCCGAACTTAAAAATGATTCGTAATTAAGGTAAAACATACAATAATGAAGTAAATTAAATTTAGTTGCTCAGAAAGCCAAAGAGTAGCATTTATCTGGTCCTCATTACCATGACAGAAACCAATATGAAAATAACCTGCATTCAGTTGGTTTTGCGTTGATTTCCAACTAACTTATTTTTCTTTCATTGATTATGTAAAAATTAAATTTGTAGATAGTCATGAGATTAATTGTTTGTATCGTTAAATAAAACGAATTTAACGAATGATGAAACGCCGTTAATTGGTGGCTACATATTACATTAGACATGGTACTATAGCGACTTTGTAGCTAGAAGTATTGCACTAGAATTGGGTAGCGTTTTATTAAACATATGGTGTTCTACAATACTCGTTTTTATTCTTTCTATATATTACGTTTACCTATATTAAAACTAAATATTTTAATGATTGAGGTCAACAACTATCTCAATTCTCAAACACCAAGAAAAAAAATTGTTTTGGATTTAACCAGATTCAAAATTTCACTATTGATGTGTGACAATGATTCTAGTCAACCATTTCCTGAAGCACCATCACATATGTATACACAGCCTTAAGCACCTAAAATTAGTAAAAATGTGTAACAGCATAAATTAT
Organism: Diogma glabrata; assembly: GCA_963693315.1. Classification (NCBI taxonomy): domain Eukaryota; kingdom Metazoa; phylum Arthropoda; class Insecta; order Diptera; family Cylindrotomidae; genus Diogma; species Diogma glabrata. The sequence continues at coordinate 1,223 of CAVNZG010000729.1, forward strand.
TTAAAACACATACGTATACGATTACCTTCATACACGTTTCAACATTTAATTTAGCAAATTTTCCTGCATTCAATTCCGAAGGATTCTGAGATCTCATTAAGATAAATAACACAATTTTTTGTTCCTTTACTGGCATCAAATACCATAAACACCTATAGATTAAACTTAAAACTTTTTCGCTCTGAATTTGAACAACTGTTCCAAGCAAACAATATTCAAAAAGTTGAAATAAAGAAATAATTACAAGAAATGGTCCAATTATAATCCAGCGATTCTGTAAGAATAAGGAATATAAAAATATATTGTACAACGTCCACGAGTCACACTACTTTTTCTACAACCAAACTAAAAATAAATTTATTCGCTTTTATCTGATGAATACCAGATTTTTCATAAAAAAATGAATCTAATTTCAGACAACTGAATCTTAGACAGAGAAAAATTAATAGAAAAAACAAAAGAAAATATAACTTGATTAAAATTTATTTTGATCCAGAATTTTATGTAATGTTTTTGCAATATTTGCAAAACCAGAACAATGGGACCGTTTTTAGTTGATTTCGGGGGATTCGCAAATTTGAAATTGAAACGAGGGAAAAATTTGATAATGGATATAATATCATAATACATCAAAAATAAATGTTTAAGTAAAACTAAAATTTGGAACCTTGAAACGAAGGAAAGTAAAAACAAATTTTTGACACAAGTGATGTGTGACGACAAGTTATGTGTGATGTGTAGCCAAATATCCATCGTCACAAATCGTGGGGACGTCCCACACCCTGAGAACGTCTCAAGCCGGGATAGCTATTAAATTAAGTGACGGTAAGGTTGCACTTTGGAGCAGTTGGCAAGATGTGGTCTTGAAAGGATAATCACTAGAATAAAGAAAATGAACTTAATGTACATGAACATACAAGGAATTTATTTATTTAGCGTATGGTTGTACAAGGAATAGGACCAGAAAAGCAAAAAAAAAATGTTTACCAAGAAAAGCAAAAAAGCTCTCAAGTATCATGAGAAAGATTTTATAAGCTTTTGGAGTACATTGGATAAAGGGTTGGGAGGTCCACCATACAACAGGTGGTTTTTACCCAATATTTTTTATGTTTGTTGGGAGTATAAAACATTCGTTCGTTAATGAATTTTGATGACACTTTGGAAAAAGATGCAAATATGTATGACAAGGAACTGATTAGTTTTTGAGCGATAGTGACCAAAGTGGTGTGGGATCCCTGGAGCACCGGCTTTTTCGAGAGCTCAATAACATCTGTACCTAATAATCGACTTGAATGAAACTTGGCACATCAGCATATAGTATGGTTCATAACAGTTGTTCTGCATCCCTACTTCCGGTTTTTTACTTCCGGTAAAAAAAATTTTTTTGTAATTTTTTGCAGATTTTTCAGTGTCTTTATGCACACTAAGTCTACAATAATGAAGTGATTATGATGAAACTTATGGAAAAGGTTTCAATTAGTGTGAAAAAATAATTATCATCTTTTGGGGTACATTGATCAAAGTGGCGGGGGGTCTACCATACAAATGCTGACTTTTCACACTTTGTTTTTGAAGTTGGTTGGGAGCATACAGACTTCATTTATTAATTTATTTTAATGACAATTAGAAAAAAGATGGAGACTTAAGTAACAAAGAACTGATTAGTTTTTGGACAGTATTAAAGTAAGTGGCGGGGGGCCACCCAAACACCTGTTTACTGTGTCACAATTTTTTCAATGTTTGTTGGGAGCACACAGCATTCGTTCGTGAATAAATTATCATGACAATTTGGAAAAAGATGCAACTATGAATGGCAAGGAACTGATTAGTTTTTTAGCGATAGTGAACAAAGTGGTGGTGGCTGTCCCATATACCTGTTTTTTTGAAAGCTCAATAACATCTGTACTTGATAATCGAATTAGATAAAACTTGATACATAACCATTTAGTATGGTTCACAACAGTTATGCATCCCAACTTCTTGTTTGCCACTTCCGGTTAATATTTTTTTTACTTTTTCTCGTACAACAGAATTTATGTTTGATTTTATACTACTGCTTTCCTTAATATTTTTATAATTAGAACTACGCGAAATCTATAACATTGGTTAGCTTTTAATTAAAGTATTTAATGGATATTAGCTCAATATATATCCAGAACACATGTTTCCAGAGCTGTGGTGAAGTCAGCCTATGCATCAGCGTCGCCATATTTTTCTATATGATTTTGCTCGAAATCGAAATTTTTTGTCAAGTTTTTTTTAGATGATTTAGCTTCTTTTACCTCAAACTTAGTTGTATTTTTATGCACGATTTCGCTCGAGCTCTGGCTTTTATTTGTCAAGTTTTTTACATGATCTTTCTCCTCCTATCTTGGAATTGTTGTAGCAGCTAGAAAATATCAATTAGTTGAGCATGAAATGTCTTTTTTTGATAAAAGATGTATTTTATTTCTATATGATTTTACTCGAAATTGAGATTTTTTGAGAAGTTTTTTGACATGATATAGCCTCTTCCACCTCGGATTTATTGTAGCAGTTGAAAAATATCAGTTAGTTTAACATAATACTACGTGAAATGACCTAGGAACTACATGCCAACCACGACAGCTTCCTGGTTGGAATGTCGTTAAACGATATAACAACGTTACCTGTGTTTGACTGTTAGGTAGTCGTTTCACGTATTTGTCCATCCACAAGTTTCTTTATTTTAGGTGTCGCTTTTTCCCCGAGCGTTACTTGAGCCGAGTGTTACTTTAATTTGTGTTACGCAGTGCATCTCTTTTATCTTCCTATCGCGCTGCTTTGGTTGGCAAATAAGGTCTAATTTATGTGCAACTACCTGATGGAATTAATGTTTGTGTATATGAGTTATCCTGAAGTCTTCGCAATTGGCATTCGCAAAATTAGTGTACACAATTCGGTCTGACTTGCACTTAGTTATTGGATCGATGTTATTATTGGGATTTGATTTTAGTTCCCATATTGAGCTGTTATTGAAAAAGTTGACCAATTTAGGTTTGTCTTTCGAACGATGTCATTACGTAAATGTCGCAATAATTTATCTTGCAAAATTAACAATACAGTTCACTAAAATATGTAAGAGGCAAAAATCATAACTATATCATAAGCAACAATTTCTAGTTTGGTTTTAAACGAAATTATTTAAAATTAATTCAATTGTAATTTCTTTACCCAAATTATTAAAAAGAACGATAAAATCATCAATAAAGCACTTGTTAACAATTGTACGAAACAATTCGAAGAGTATGCACTATTCATGTTGTTTACATATCTGAAAATATAAAACCATTACATTATGTAGCAACTGATAAATTCAAGCCATATACAAACCCAATAAACCGTTGATGTTTTACCAAACAATCATTTAATTGTTTTCTGATTTTCATAACATCGTTTAAATTAGAAACAATAATTTCGTTTAATTCATTCATTGAACTTTGAAAATCATCAACTACACAAGCTGTATGTGAGATTAAAATTAAGAAAACCATATCCGCGCATAACACTCCACAACAACCCATCAGCAACAATGATATTTGATGTAAAATATTCGAAACATATCCAGCTGTTGTATTGATATCCACAAATGGTAAAGAAGTGGGTAAAATTTCCATTCGTTTTGAATACATATAATGATAGATAATCGGAATAAAACAATGACTTAGAAAGAGTCCAGTGAATGCGACTGAAAATATTTTGAAGCAAAAAATACATTTTCCTACACAGGAGATTAGGGATTGTTGAAGGTTGGATCTCTTTTCTCCATATTTGTGTAATTCTTCGATGTAATGGTATACATGTAGGATATCTAAACGATATCTTAAATTTGCATACAGTTTATAGAGACCCTGTAACAAACGGAACAATTCCCTGACACTTCTTCACAAAATAAAAACAAAATTAATTTAACTATTAATAAACAAAAGTACTAACTTGTGACATCATTAAAATAAAAGCTAAACCTTGCAGGAGCACAGAGATTGTACATTTGTCTAATATCGTTATTATGTAGGAGACATAAGCTATCGAGCATAACATCAACAATGTAAAAGTATTCACATTTATTTTGAACTCATCATCAAAAATGTCAGCGCCAACAAAGACCGACAAATACCTTGTATATTTCATTAAAATCTTAAATTGATCATAACTTGCTCTAGTTTCCACTTTTTTTTCCATTGCAAATTTTTCGAATGATAACACTTTTAAGTCCCGGAACAGTTAGAATTGAAAAACTTATAATAAAAACATAGATTTTCTTGGAGTGAAAAGCAATTGTTACAAAATTATTAATATCAATTAATTATTCAGTGTTTACACAATGTGTATGGGAAATTAATAATCAAATATTTTCACATTTTAATTAATTTAAGAATCGATGAAATTTTGCGTGAACTTCAGTTTGTAGTTGAACGTCAATGGAGGTATAATAAGATTTATTTAGAAATAAATAATTTATTTCCCGCTCTGTTGTATGATAGTGGCCTTCATTTTTTCCTGTCGCGTATTTCAAAATTGATTACCAAACTAGAGGATTATGAGTGTAGCTTCAACCTAAAAAAATTTCAAATGTAACTCGAGCATTATTGAGATTTCCAGAAAATTGATGCTATGCTAGCCAACATAATAACTTAGTAGTAACTAAGATGGCCAATGACCGCAACCAAGGTAGATTTTGACTGTCCTCAAATTATCAAACAAAAATTAAACTAGAAACTTTTAATCTTTCGTTTCGAAAAAATATGATATCAAGTTTTTCCAATTTCATTATACATTTACATAGCTCACATGATAACAAGCAAAATTATAGGTCAATGACCTTTGTAGGATTATACATTCTTATGAAATTTCAAAACAAGTTTTTAAGTTTGTTCGAAACCACTAAAAACAAATGAACCTACTCCTGTAGAAAAGGACTAAAAAGCAACTCCAAAAGACAACGATTGTGAATATTTTTATTTAGTTGAGGTATTCCGTTTATAATAAAGGGTAGGATAAACGTTTGTCACGTTACAACGACACACATATACAGAAATACTCAAACATTTACGGTTTACTGCCGATAGGTAATAATCGCGTCCAATATGCGAACAAAAAATGGATAATTTAAATAAATGAATAAAAGAAGCGCAGTGGCAAATGTTACAGAAGACCCCTTCTGGCCAACTGAGCCAGATAACACAACATAAAAATGTTAAAAAAGTGGTAAAGTGTTAAGATCGCACCTATAAAGTGATGCCAAATGCTATAGCAATCGATATTCGAGAAACTTTCAATGGAGTTCTTCTGACGCCGAGCAATGCGGTGTTCTCTCGGGAAAAACAGATTGGCCTCTAGCGGCACAAACTTAGATGTAAAGTGTTATGCCCGGATAACATAATAATTTTAAAAAGTGATGGTGAAACGAACTCTGATATATCCTTAAAAAGATGAAAGCAAAATCGGAGCTGAAGAAACTTGGCGAATAATCGAACAAGATCAAGAAAGAAGTAAAAGGAGAAATGTTGCTTGAATTATAGCGAGGTAATGGTGATCAAAATTACAAGCTATGACGCCACAATAAACAATCTTTTGTTAACTCAGCGATTGATACTGGTGAGAGTCGTGACTCGTGACAGAAAAAGTTGGAGGGAGAAGGAAAGAGATCTGTATATGCAAAGTTACACTTGCATTGATTTGACCTGTCAATAGCAGTGCAGCAAAACATCTGAAACCAATGTGATACTTCCAGTTCATTCAGGCCAAACTCTCAGTGAAGCCGGACGAATCTAGATGGGTGTGTAAACTTCAAGCTCCTGAAACAATTAACACAAACGCGTTGCTTCAAATGTTTGGAATACGGCCACGTAGTAAAATATTGCGAAAGCATGACGTGGACTGCTGTTGGCTATGCTTCATATGTGAAGTAAGGTATTGTTTCCAAAACATGTAAAGATCCACCACAGTGCGTTCTATATATGAACCCAACTACACAGCGGGGAATAACGATCCTACTGAAAATATTAAGTTTTCTGGATACTTAAAAAACGACAATGTTTATGTCTTTAAAAAAACTTAGGCAAAGCGGCTAAAGATCTTCTGATACAGACAGCGAGAAAGCAAAAATCGGATGTGGTACTTAACAGTAAAAGACCCCTCAAATTTTGAGTTGGTCGTAGGTCTTAGCAAACTCATCCATTATCGAGGAGATTCGGGACCAGGTCGGTAGTGTTCCTTTTTTTCAACACTGGACTTGGCAAGTGAACACTATCAGGTTCCAATATATTTGAAAGATAGAGAGAAGTCTGCTAACTTGTATTGACGTGTATGCTTTGTATAATTGGACGGTATATTTGTGTATGGCAGAAGTGTAAGCGGCCACAACGTTAAGTTAATAAAGTTTCTCGAAAAAATGCAAAGATATTGTCTCCGATTGCAATCTTAAAAACACTTTTTTACGGAAGGACATTTTAGGAGAGCAAGGAGTAAAGTCTGATCCAAGTTTAGAAACAAATTTCTGAAACTATATCATTTTAAGTTTTATAAGCTATTATAGACGCAGTTCGTACTGAAACAGGCTGAATGGGCTTTGTCAATCAGGATTCTGTTGGTAAACGCAAAAAATGAACCATCAAATTGTGTCAAACATTTTTTGATTAAATAAGGGAGAATTAATTTAACTACTCCTCCATTACTAATATACCATGGCTCGGATTTTGTCAAAGTTTACAATTTTATTTTATTTACTCTTCAAAATAGTATTCACAAATTTAACTTTTTAGTTTTTTAATATCGTTCTTCTCGTAGTAGGAATGCAATTTTTTTTTATTTCACTCCTTTTGGAGTCAATTTTAATTTTGTTTTCTTTCATGCCATCTGCATCAATACAAAGTTAGCTCTTTTGTAATGGGTTAAGACATTTGTGAAAAGTTCTTCAATTTCCCATCTTGGTTGTTTATAGTAATATACTATAAACACTGTTCGAGAAGGTAATTATACTTTTTCACACACTTTTCAACCCACCTTATTGTAAAAAAAACCACGGCAATTACGACAAACATTCCCATGTGCACCTGACCCTTTACGGTAAATTCGTTGGTATTTTATTGTCACCTATTTATAAAAAATAAAAAGAATGAAGTAAAAAAGAAAAGAAAATGATAGAAAACAATGTGTTAAACTAAGCGGAGTATCTGGGTCATTCATGACAATTCAAAATGGCGTTCCTCAAGGTTCAATGTTGGGTCCTTTACTTTTTAATATATATGTTAATGATGTTTTTGATATTCTTCTAGAAGGAAATCTTTTACTATACGCCGATGATATGGTAATTTTTAACGAAACACACAATGATTCAAATTTAATTACTCAAATGCAAGCGGATTTAAATACTATTAATAAATGGGCATATCTTAATAAATTAAAATTAAATGAAAACAAAACCAATTATATGATATTTAAAGTGAAAAATAAAAAAATTGGTGAATGGCAAAACACTCCCCTTAGAATTCATAACTTTAATATCACTAGAGTAAGTACCTACAAATATCTAGGCTTGCACATAGATTGTGAACTAAATTGGAGCAACCATATATTAAAACTCAAAGAAAAAATTAGATCAATTTCATTTGTTCTTTTTAAACTGAAAAATGTCTTACCTCTAAAAATTAAATATTTGATTCTAAATTCAAATATAATCAGCCAAATCAGATACCTTATACCAATCTGGGGTGTAGCAGCTAAATTCAGATTAAAAGAAATACAGGTTTTGTTAAATAAAACCATACGAACATTAAAAGGGCTGCCGTATGATTCTCCAACAAATAATTTATATAATGAAAAACTACATACCGTATTTAATCTTTATAAACTAGAGCTTCTGCTTTTTATTTTTAAAATTAAAAATGGCCTGTTAAAACATAATTTTTACTCCAACAAATAAACTCCATACATGATCATGATACTAGGCGAATTCAAAATTTTGCTGTCGAGCGTTGTAGAACAAAGCTTGGTCAAGAAAATATTATCTATATTGGATTAACAGAATTCAATAATCTGCCCGATGAATTGAAACTTGAGAATCGATATGCAGTGTTTAAATCTGGTCTTAAGAAATATTTTGGAAACTCATATGTATAAAGCTGGATCTTTCTATATTGAAATATTAATGACAACCATGTTTAATTTTCAATTATGTATATAATTTAATAGTAACTAATTGATATATTGTATTTAATTATTTGTAAAATCGATAATTTGTTAATTTGTAAAATAATTTAAGTACTTGTTTGCAGACAAACATTTAATGTTTTTGTGAACACAATAATTATTAATTATTAATTTATACTGGTTTATAAATTAATGTCTTTTTTGGTAATAAAGTAAAAAAAAAAAAAAAAAAAAAAAAATTAAAATGTGAAAGAAAATTTACGCTGACCGAGGAATTTTCATTTTGGCTCGTGCATAGAATGTTAGATTTTTTTTGTAGAGAATTAGTGAGTTTTGGAATTTTGGATCGGTTGAATGGAGGGAATTGGGAATTGAGTTGAGAGGTTAAGTTCTGTTTGGAGTTGATTTGGTGTGCTAAAATTAAAGCGGTTGATTTAATTTCATGTGCTATAGTTTTTAAAGTCATTCGTTCGTACCTAGCTCGAATTTTAAACTTTTACTTGAAAATAAACTATTACATTAAACACTTATTGGTTAAAATACTATTAATTATGCATTACTTTCAGCATTCACTAAAAATGCATTAAATGTAATATATAAACGGCGAAATTATTATAAAAGGTTGGTTACACTACAATTGAAATATAAATGTTCAACAAAGTCGTATTTGATTTGCACTGAAACAACTGAAATATTGTATGCAATTGTTATTTCAGTCAAATCGAACGCACCACAAATTTATTTTATCTGATGTATTTAAATTAATTTACTCGTCTTAAGGATTTTCATCTATAATTTGGAAGACAATCTTTACATTACAATAAAAATTATATTGATGTTAAACCAAATCAACGTCTTTGAACATCGTATTCCTGATCCGGATCCTGATACAATTATATTATAGACGCAGAGCTATACATATGAATCATCTTATTATGACGCGCAAAGAATTTTTTATTCGCCTATATATTAAAGTATTGCTTTATTACTGTGATTTGCGGCTTTAAAGTATCACTTTTCAACTATTTATTTTGTCGTCATAGCTACGTCCAAAAAAGTAAAAATCATTTGTATTTGTTTAAATTCTACGAAAAATAAATGTTTTTATCAAAGCAACCCGCAAATTCAAAATTTCATTATCCAATTAAAATAGTTGTTATCATTTGTTGTCATACAATTTGGAAAAAATAATAAATATTTTTTCAAGGGTTACTTGTTCCACATATTTTTATTTTAAAATTTATGAAAATTTATAATTTTAATTTAGAATAAACAACTTTTCTTAAAATATTTTGCTTGCGGCGAATAAAAAATAGTATATGATGCACGGACGTAAGCTATTTTGGACTTAATGTGGGTGCAAATCTCGGCTAGCGCCTCGATTTGCAAACTCCACATCCGTCCAAAATCTTTAGCTTTACGTCCTAGCATCATAATGTACTATTATTCACTTATTTACTTTAGTTTTTAGATAAACAAAATACCAAATTATTCCGGTTCTAATGTGCGTTCACAAATTACCTTTAGATGAAACTGATTTTCTTTTGAATTTAAAATCGATTGTTTTTATTTATAAATCGAAAAAGTAAATAGATTGTTTTCGCGTTAAATCAGGTTCCAACAACCTTACCTTCCTTGTAATTATGTTGAGATTGTCGAGGAGGTAACTGAAATGCCACTCGCCGTGATTTTAGTTCTTGTTCACTGCGCCTGTCATGTAATCAGATTTTAGTCTGTCAATTGAAATATTTTGATTCTTACCATTTATTTCAATGATGTAATTCTTCCGAAAACGCTTAATAACTTTAAATGGACCCACATAAGGTGGCGACTGGTGATAAGCTGGGTTTTACCTTATCCACCCTGACGAAAACGTAATCGCATGCCATAAAATCTTTAGGAATGTAAATATTAGTATGAGGATCCTTCAGGGTATCTTTCGGAATTAAGGATCCCATCCGCATCCTGAGATGTTCAACCAGATCTGCTGGTTCTACTGGATGCGGATTCTCGGGATGAATAAATAATTCCCCTGGGAACTTTAAGCTTTATTTATCGAGAAGATCCACAGGAGTACACCCAAGATCAGATTTGATCAAAGACAGAATGCATAACATAACGAATGAGAGTGTTCACTCCAGTTGATAGTAGTACAATGAGCTTTTAGCGAAGATTTGAGATGTCTAAAGAATGTTTCTACTCTTCCATTAGCTTTAGGATTGTAAGCCGTTATCCTGATTTTATGAAAACCCATGAGTCACATAAGTTCTTGAAATAACTTCGATTCAAAATTCGCCCCCGATCAGAAATTATATTTAACGCCACGCTAAATCGTGAAATGTTAGATTAGTTAAGAAAGCTTTTGCAGCAGATTCAAATGATTCATTCACCAAAGGTATTGCTTCCGGTCATCGAGTAAGGCGATCGATTGTGAAGAGAATGGACTTCTTTAAAAATAATTCGGAGGACCTGACCCTGGAAATCTCTTATTTTATCACAGAAAAATTAATATAAAAAAAAATTTAATTAAATACTGAAAAAACTAAATAATTTAATACAAAAAAAGAACTAAAACACAAAAATTATATAAATCAAATCAAAAGCTTACATTAATTATATCTTAAATGTTGCCTTCTTCCAAAACCAGTCTTGTGGAACAAATGTTGATTGTAGGCTGCCATAAATTGCATTCCACAAATCACTGGTAACGATCTTATATCCACACAATTTACACAATTTGTGCAAGGTAAAACACAATTTGTGTCTGTCAATTTTAAAATTTGTGCAATTTGTGGAAGGGTTATAAGAACAGAATTTGTGCAAGCAAAACTTCAAAATTAAATTTGACACATTGTAATTTGTGATGTACAAAAATTAAATAAATTTAAACTAATTTCAAACTAACTTAAACAAAATATATTGAAATTGTTAAAAAACTTGTAACCCGAAACTGATGAAATCAATTAATTCTAAATTACAATAGTATATTAAAAAACTAGTTTCATAATCGACGATTTTATCGCACGCAATCTGTTTAGAAAACGACCCGCGCAGCGGGGAGTTTTCTAAAGGATAAGTGCGATAAAACGTCTTATGAAACGAGTTTTTTATACAATTTTTTCTATTTTGCATTTTTTGTCTTGAAATTTAAAAAAATGTGTATTTTATTAAAAAATAGTCAATTTGAAATTTTGTTATTATTACTAATTATTTTAATTAATTAAAATATTTAACACTAATTTAGATATTCTTATTAATTTTACTTATATAATTATTCGTTTTAATTTTTACTGACGTTTGTATGAACAATGTGACCAACCTTGAAAATCAAAACTTTGCGTATCGTAATGAAGGCCATTTCGATACGCAGTTGGGTATCGAAATGACTATATTTTAGACGCAAAATAGAAAAAATATATTATTTAATTCAAAACATTAGATTCATTGAATCATTAATTTTTAAAGAATTCATTAACATTTCATTTATATAAATTTCTGCTTATTCGCATATATACAGATATAAAAAAAATATAGTAATATATGTACTTCAATCAATAAGGATTCACTACTCCCTACTACAAATTGATTTTCTTTATTCTATCGATAGCTATACATACACCCTGTGAAAGGTCGACTAGATTGTAATTCGCCATCGAGATCTTTTACTATAAACCTATCACGATCTAATACCTTGTGAATTAGATAAGGTCCTCTATATGACGGTTCTAATTTAAGGCTTGCACCTGTAGCAACTGGTGTACACCTGACCATTACTAAGTCACCTTCTTCAAACGTTTCGCCATCGCGCCTTTTTTATCATAATAGGTTTTCTGTTTATCCTGAACTCTATATATTAAATCCGCTATATCCTCTAAATTCATAACTAAATTATTACCTACATCCTGATCTATGTGATTTATTTAATCGGTTAATGGATTTTCATTAGGACCTGTTGGTATAAAGCGATAGATAATGTTGGCAGGTGTTTTTTTTGTTACTCTATGAACAGTGTTATTGATAGCCCACTGTACCTGCAACAATACTTTATCCCAATCATTACAATTTAAATCAGCGGTCATAGTTTTTAAGCCCAATAATATTTGCCTGTTGATCGCTTCTATTTGACCATTTGCTCTAGGGGTTTGGGAAGCGACACGAACAACGACAATGTTATACGAGTCACAGATATTTTGAAATTCTCTACTTGTAAAACTACTACCTCTATCCGTAATTATTCGCATAGGTTTATCGTAGCAATATATAAACTCTATAAACGCATTAATTGTTTCTCTGGTTTCCACCGTCCTAACTGGTTTTAACCACACATACGGATGCATTTTACTATCTGACTATAATTGTAGGAGTACCGCTCCTAACCCAAGAGAACTTGCATCTGTATGTAGTTCGGTTACAGATGTTGGATTGAACACTTTTAGTACCAGGGCTGACACTAAACATTCTTTTAGTAACTCAAATGATTTTTAGTGTTCCTGTTTCCACTCAAATATTTTGTTTTTAGATATTAGGTCGGTGAGCGGTCTAGCTTTTGACGCGAACTAGTGTACGAACCGTCTGAAATAGATAGCTAATCCTATAAATCCTCTCACACTTCTAATATTTTTTGGAACTGGGAACTCTGCTAAACTTTTCGTTTTGTCCTTACGTATATGGCTGTATACCGGCAGCACTTATCTCGAATCCAAGGTAAGTAGTTTTTTTCATTAAAAATTTACATTTTTTTAAATTTAAGGATAATCCGCTTGCTCTTATTAAATCAAAGATAATTTTTAAATTAATAAGGTTCTCTTCTTTCGTTTCGGTTGCCATCAATATATCATCCAAATAAGCCATAGCAACCGAAAATCTCAAGTTCCCCAAAATTTTATTTATAAGGCGTTGAAACACTGACGGCGTATTACAGAGCCCAAAGGGCATTCTACGAAACTGATAATGGCCGTTTTATGTTTACTTTTCTCTTCCATTTCGACCTGATAATACCCAGAATATAAGTCTAAGGTAGTAAAATATTTTCTATTCCCTTACCTATCTAGTTGGTCGTCAATACGCGGTATAGGGTAGTGATCGTTAATTGTTATTTTATTTATTTCTCTGTAGTCAATACAGAGTCGGAAATCGCCCGTTTTTTTCTTAACTAATATGACAGGGCTAGCAAATTCGGAATTACTAGCTTCTATAATTTTTGCATCTTTTAATTCACTTACCATACCTGCTAATAGCTTCTTCTCGCTGTAGCTCATTCTATAAGGCCTGTAAAATATTGCCTTCTCCGGTTTTCGTAGTTGAATCTCCATTTTAATTTCAGTTGTTGTTCCTACATGGTTGAGTGTGGTAGGAATAAGGTCTGTATATTCATTCAGCAACGTTTGAATTTCTATTTTATTTTCTTCATCAGAATTTATTAAACTCGTATCAACATTTATGGAATTTTCACTTAAATTATAAATATTATTAATAATTAGCTCATTATTTTCACATACCTCTCCTCTTGTAATAATAGCTCCTTCTTTCCATCGAACTTCATTTCCAGTAAGGTTCACAACTGGAACCACTGTTTTATTGTGTTCGTCAGTTATTATAACACAATTTGGGATTGAAATTCCAACATCTCTAATTTTGAAGTCGATTAGCAACGTTTCACTTTTCGTATTGGTTATGACATGAATATGCCCGATATAACCATTTGCAATGACCCCTGATTGAGTAGCTCTTAATTCTGTTCTTTGTTGATTTTCTTCTGTAATACCACTAACTTCGATTATATTTTTCATATCTTTATGAACCAAATCAAATTCAGATTCAACGGCATAAATCGGTTGTTCTCTTGATTCTTCTGCATAATTGATGACAACTCACTAGCATTAATACTGTAATATTTATGTGTTTTTGTTCAGTGTACGAATGTCCAATTAACAGTGGAACCATTTGATGTTTAGGGTCCACTACAAACACCTTACACCACTACTTGCTTCTTGTAAATCAAGTAAAAGTTGTCCTGGATTGGTATATTTCCTTAGTGACCCTAAAAATTTCTATATCGGTTATCGCCAATACCTTCCACCAACGGTTCCATAATTTTGTCGTTATCCATGTTAGCTTTATTGCATAATGCTAACTTTCTATAGTAGTAGGTACTTATGTCTACTCCACGTTTACGTTTGAAATTTTCGGCGTCCTGTATTCTCACAAAAACTGCATTGTCGACCGAAAAATTTGTTTGCAATACTCGCTTTCACTCACACCATGTATAATCAACCCCCGCTAAACTATCCAGCCATTCTTTTGCAATTACGCCCAATTTTGATAAAGCATGATGCCTTACAGCATTCTCGTCCATTTCATATATCCTAGCATACTTTTCAATTTTAGCGATCAACTCATCAATTTTAATATATTTAACACTGGATCAAAATCTGGTAATATTTCTTTGAAATCGCCATACCTTTTCTATTCTGGAATGTTCTTCTCAACTTTCACTAATTCTTCTTCCTGTGCACGTTTTCGCGGCGTTTTTGTAAATATTTTCACACGATATAAATTGTAATTTTTTAACTAACTATATCACCAAACATGTTTAGCTTAATTTATTATATTTATTCGGATGATTTTGGATTTTATAATCCCACTTCTGATAACTGATGATGATGATGATACTCGTTTCACCAAAAACAAGTGTTTCCCACTTCTGATAACTAATAATGATGATGATACTCGTTTCACCAAAAACAAATGTTTCCACCAACTTAAAACAAAACCACGTTTATTATGTCTGTTCTCGACAAAATTCTTTTTAATCATCTCATGTGACAGTTTACATTATTCTAACGATTTTATTTTATCCTAGACAAAACGATTCATATACACAATTTCTTTATGTACTAAAAAATACTAAACAAAAAGAAACTAAATGAGCGTGTCGTTGGTTCTTTGACATCATAAGCATGTCTCAGACCGAAATCCAACATCAACACTAATTGAAGGCCAAAAATAACGTTTAGAGAGCAACTTCCGGGATGCTCGGGGTGGGTGGGTCTTTGTAGTGAATCAAAAGTAGATTTTTTACGAGACTTACAATAGTCGCACGAAAAATGTTGGTCAATGTCTCACAAGAGATTGGTTTACTGATATGTTCGTGGAGATGAGTTCTAATTTCCATTTAGAACTAACGACTGGTGGAGTTGAAATGAGATGTTGGAGTTCTAGATCGAAGTCTTCGAGTACGATGACCTTCTCTACTTCTACAACTAATTCAGTAAAGTTGATTGACATTTTCTCAATGCGTGATAACGTACTTGCCACGACATTTTCCGTGTCAGTGATGTGTTGAATAAATTTCACTAATAAATAAATTTAAATAAAATAAAATAAAAACGTCAATTTCTTGTTAACTAATAGTTTTTATTTACTATATAAGTAATACGTATTTCGGAAGCTATGCTTTCATCGACGGCAGTATATAACAAAACTAAAAAAAAAAATTTTTGTTTTGTTAGTTTTGATATATACTACTGTCGATGAAAGCATAGCTTTCGAAATACGTAGATAGTAAATAAAAACTATTAGTTAACCAGAAATTGGCGTTTTTATTAGTGAAATTTATTATAATACTGTTAAGTTTGAACAAACAAAATTATTAAAATGGATGTGTTGAATATTAGTTGACAGTCGTAGAATGGGAAAGGAAATCGAGTAAATGTTTTATAGCTTTATAAATTGCCAGTAATTTACGATCAAACGTTGAATATTTTTGCTCTGCAGGAAAGAGCTTACTAGAAAAGAAACCTTTGTTGAATTGTTCGAGTACTGCTTCTAGTGCAGTACCTGAAGTATCCGTTTTAATACAAAAGCTGTTTGTGACGGATGAGTCAAGAGTCTGGAGTTTACTAGCGCCAGTTTGACTTTGTCAACGACTATACTGCTTTATAGAAGGTTGAGTTTTTCTTACTCTGTAATGGACTCTGAATCCAATAATGAACTACAAACAGGAAGCAAACGAAGGGACTGCGTGCCAAGCGAGGTTGTAATCCGAAAAGCTTCATTCATGTGAATTCGAGTAATAATATTCCCTCCTTGTGCAGTACAAATGTAAAGAACTGCACGCAAATAAGAAGGTATAATCAGAAAGAAGGAAAAACAGAGACACATCAGTCACCAGAGAAGGAGACAGAGACACAGCAACGACAATAAAACCACAACGACTACATTGAAAAAACTAAATAACAGTTTCACTCACCCTATGATTGGTTTGATCCCACGCTTCATTCCTTTGAAATCTACTTAACCTATCATCCTCACCAGCTCAATCATATGATAAATAAAGTGAAGTAACAAAAATAAAAAATACTGTTGACAATCGTCGAATTTGCTACCGATATAATATACAATATAATAACTGATGTAATAAAATGCGTCAGCTATGGTTGTGGACCTCGGACCTTTAGAACCTCTTTAATTATAAAACACTTGTTTTAATTTATCTTTATTTCATGACTATCTTTCTTACTTTCATTACAAACTCGACTCTCGATCAAGTAGTATGTTTATTTTTCTCTATCGTAAATATAATATTCAATAATTATTAATAAAACAATTTCTTTTGATTATTTAAAATATTTTTGCTTTAAAATTAGTGAAAACAAAAGTGAATAATATAGGTAAACAAAAACTATTATTGTGCTAGGTTTACACTAGCTGTAACAAGTTTTATTACTTGTTATTAAAGTGGATCAATGTAACAACCAACATATGCATGATACGGATCTATCATGCAACTCAATTACAAAAAAACGAAAAATGGCTAACAGTCTTAAGTTAAGTGAATTAAATAAAATGAAAAAATCTATTAAAATGCAACTACAAAGTGATGGTAATCCAACATCTACTAACAGCAGTTCTGCCTACAATATAAAACCATCAAAACACAAAAATAATAACGGAGATAATGTATCCAACTCAACAGATGACGACACTATGGCCAATGACGAAATGATTTCCACCAACATTGTTGCCAATATACCTACATCAAACTCATTTCAAGGTATTGATAACCTTCCATCACAAACTAAAATCAACAACAACAATAATCATAAAACAAAAAATGATGCCGTTACACCAATAGTCATTAAAATTCATCGTTTGTCCTAGTACGAAAATTATTAATTGACAATGAAGTCAAAAATGCTGATTACAAAATCAAAATCATTAGTATTGGTTTAAAAATAATAACCAATGATAATAATATTAAAACAAAAATAATTGAAATACTGTCTAACGGTGATTTTGAATATTTTACATTTCCTTCAAAACAAGATAAACCGAATAAATTTATTGTATTCGGGATACCAACAAGTATTAGTGCTAACGAAATTATTGAAGATTTGTGTTACAACGGCTTTAAATCAGATGATATAATTGAAATCATACCAATTCATACTGATCATCAAAAGATAAACGTCAAATACCACATAATTAAAGTAAAAAATGAAATTCCAAAGCAAACTATCCTAAACATCAAATCAATATGCAATATCATTGTAAATATACAACAAGTGCGTAAATATTATTCCAAACCAACTCAATGTCGGCGATGTCAGATGTATGGACATGGAACATCCCATTGTTATGCTAAAATAAAATGTGTGAACTGCAGTGAACAACATTTATCATCAGAATGTCAATCTCCACTAATCAAAAAATGTGCCAACTGCTCCGGCACACATGCTGCTAATTTTTCGGACTGTCCAAAGTTTGAAGAGTATAAACTTATCAGAGAAAACTCAAGGATCAACACAAAAATAAGAAACATTGAAGTGAATATTGCCTCCACCAATAATACAAATTACAAACCTCATCCAACATTACAGATGAATGATCAGTCATTTCCTGCTCTCCAGCCACCAAAACACTCTACTTTGCATGAAAAATGGAAAAATACATTTAAAGAACAAAAACAAACAGAAACGAACAAAATTTATTCAAGTAATCAACAAAAAAGTGGTTTGAATATTTTCTCCTATGAAGAAATAGCACAATTAGTTTCCGATATTGTAAATCAATTAGGTAAGTGTAAAAACAAAACTGAACAATTTAATGCTATCACCTTACTTACAGTTAAATATTTATATAATGATGTCAAGTAATAATCCATTTTGCAAATTTATTATATGGAATGCCCAAAGTATCAAACCAAAAAGCCTCGAGTTCTTTAATTTCCTAGAATCCAACAATATAAGCATGTGTTTTGTAACAGAAACTTGGCTAAAAAACTCTGATAAAATATCACATCCAAATTATAAAGTTTATCGTCTTGACCGTCCACCTAAAACTAACAATAATGGTTCTTCCAATGTACATGGTGGTGTTGGTATAATCATAAAAGCAAATTTATCCCACAAATTACTACCATCCTTCAATCTAAAGTTGATTGAAGCTATTGGGATAAAGATATTTCTCAAAAACAATGATATTACCTGTGTGGCAACATATTTCCCAGGAACAAACAAAAAAGACAAACTAAGAGCTTTTAAACAGGACATAAACGCATTAACTAATATTAGTTGCAATTTTATAATCGGTGGAGACTTAAATGCCAGACACCAACACTGGAATTGCTTTAAGGCCAACCAAGCAGGAAAAATCTTATTTGAAGAATTTTCTAATAAAAACTTCGATATTTACTATCCACCTACTCCCACCCACTTCTCCAAAAAATCAAAATATCCATCGACACTTGATTTGCTTCTCACAAACAACACACAAATAATTGGGAATATTAAAACAATTAATGATCTTAGTTCGGATCATCTTCCTGTTCAATTTGACCTGTGTTGCACCGGATTATTGTACAGAAACCAAAATACAGACAAATTTGATTTTCGTAACGCTAATTGGCCAAAATATAAGCAAATAATTAATGATAACATTGACTTTAACTCTCATCCTAAGCCTAATACATTGACTGATAAAATAGCAGTAGATAAAGCTATTGAATCACTTATCTCTATCATGAATAATGCTGCAAATATCGCTATCCCTAAAGTTGTTAATTACAAACCATCTAATAATTCTATAATAATTCCCAATCATCTCAAAGAAAAAATTAGGTACAAAAATCATATGAGACGAGTCTGGCAACAAAATAGAAATCCTTACACCAAAACGCTTACTAACGTCCTAATAAAAGAGATATCTGCTGAATTGCAAATGATCAAAAATAACAACTTCTCGAGTTATTTAGAACAAATATCTAATGAAAATGATTACAAACAACTTTTCTCACTTAGCAAGAAACTTCGTAATACGAAACAAAAAATACCAGCTATCCATAATATAACACACAACAAACTACTGATTACATCAGCTGAAAAGGCCAATGAATTTGCTAATTTATTTTGCTTAACTCATAGCACAAACAATCCTATTGACAAAGAACTCCTAAGCAACGTAGAAAAAACAAATGACAGGACTACCAAGCAGGAATTAAAACTAGAAGGTCATCAGTTGATTAAACCAAAACAAATAGAAATAATATTTAAAAAGCTAAAAAATTCAAAATCTCCAGGCCCTGATAATATTACCAATCAATTGATAAAATATTTACCCCGAAAAGCTATTGTTTACTTAACGTATATACTCAACGCGTGTCTTAGAATTGGATACTTTCCCAAGACTTGGAAAGTTGCAAAAGTATTACCAATACCAAAAGCATCAAAAGATAAAACAAATATTGAGAATTATCGACCAATAAGTCTCCTTAACGGATTTGGTAAAATTTTTGAAAAAGCGATTCTTACAAGACTAGAAAATTTTATAAATACAAATAACATAATACCTGACGAACAATGTGGTTTCAGAAAAGGACATTCAACCAACCATCAACTCTTACGCATCTGTAGTTTTGCAAAAGAAAACATGAGCAACCAAAAATCAACAGTCCTGATCTGTTTCGACATTGAAAAAGCCTTTGATAAAGTTTGGCATGAGGGGCTGATACACAAACTAATTAAATATAATTTCCCGGTATATCTTATTAAAATAATTAAATCATTTCTCTTAGATAGGGAATTTTATGTAAGCATTGAAGGAGCAAATTCTGAACATAAACCAATACACTGTGGAGTACCTCAAGGCGGAGTACTCTCACCTCTTCTCTACAATATATATACGTCAGATATAAAATCTGTACTTAGTAGAAATATCGAATACGCTCAATTTGCTGACGATACGGCCATTTTTACAGCGGGAAACCACATTGATGATATCCTCCCAGATGTACAAAAAAATATTCAAGACATAACCAAATATTACAAAAAATGGGGCATTAAATTAAACTCATCCAAAACACAAGCAATATACATAACTAGAAAAACAGCTAAGCAAAACCTGCCCAACTCTAACTCATTAAAAATCGAAGGAAATCAAATTGAATGGTCCAATAAAGTTAAATATCTTGGCATTGTAATTGATAAAAGAAGTACATTCAAAGAACACTTTAACTATTCAATATCAAAATTTAATACGGTCTTAAAGATTCTATACGGACTATTGAATAGAAAATCAAAACTCTGCTTACACAATAAACGACTAATATATATGCTTATGCTAAGAAGTATTCTTTTGTATGGAAGTCCTGTCTGGGGAACATGCGCCACAACACACATAAAAAAACTCCAAGTTGTTCAAAACAAATGCTTAAAACTCATATATAATAAACCTCGCGATTACTCCACTAAAAAGTTAGTACGTATGACTGAAGTACCGCTAGTCATAGACCAAATTAAGAAATTAAAGATAAACTTTAAAAATAATTTACGTAATATTAACAATAAAATGGTAGGAACTCTTGTTTCTTCTTCTTTACTAACATAAACTGCTGATAGCATTTATTTGTTTTTATTTTGTTCTGTTTTGTTTTTTCGTAGATGTAGGTTTAGCTTAGTGGATTTAGGTTTAGTCAAAATCAATCACTGTGGTTTTTTGTCAAAAATATTTTCCACTAAATTAATACTCATACATGATTAAATTTTTAATAATGTCAAATATTGTTAGACATAAGTTAGTTATTAAAAAAAAATAAGAGTTTTATATAGGAGAAAAGTCGATAAGACTGAACTTCAAGAGAATTGTAACAAAAATTAAAATATTAATAATAAAATAAAACTTGATAAACTAACTAAAAAAAAAAAACTTTCTTACTTTAATTTGAGTAATGTTATACTTATAATTTTGATGTTGTTAATTAGGCGGTCTAAATCGAAGTCAATTCATTATATTCAAATATTCTTAAAATTAAATTAAATTAATACAATTGGTGGGGAGCGTTAGTACATAAGTATATTGATTTATTTAATTTGTTATTTGGGGAAATAAAAGGAAAGGGCGTGATATAATTAATTTATTTTATTATTGGTCAAAGCATTTTTTACCACTTTAATTTTAAATGCTTTGACGTATATTAAATAATTGTTTTTCATAACAATTATTCCGAAGTCAACAAACTGATTTGAAATATATATTTTGCAAACATAATTAAAAATCATTAATTGCAAAATATGTGAATCAAATCAATTATTTTGTTCAAAATAATTGTTATAAAATCAAAATGCTTTTGCTGCATTTTGACGAGTTTGGATATATTTTGAAATAAGGTTTTTTAGATAATTAAAGAATGGGAAATGGAATTGGAGGAATCTTGGGATCTAACACTCGCCCATCCTTACAAATAAAATTTGTGTCGTAAGATGCACATTTTCATAACTATGTATATAATCTTTGTTTGATTGTTACCCAGAATCTTTTAATATATTAAAGAAATAGAAATTCTTTAAACTTTTTTTTTCACGTAGTGTCTGCCCTCATCCGTCCCCATTACGAGTGGTTCGACATCAGAGGTAATCGGTTTAGGTTTTTTATTTTAAAACATATTAAAGATTCTAGATCTTTAATCATATTGTATGATTGACCTTTACGTGAGGTCCGCTCTAACAGTCGCTATGTCATTACTGAATAATAAGAATAATGTTGTTATTTTTATATAACGTTTTTTGAATTGGAATCAAAATAAAATAATTAAAAAATTTAGAAAGACATGAAAATAAAAAGAAAAATGAGATAATGGATTGATATTTCTTTAAAAAAACTTTTTTTTTTGTTATTTTATTATACGCTTTAACCGAAAAAATATATGTACTGTAAATTATTAACATTTTAATCTAAATTAAAACCATATTAAGTTTCTCAAGTAATATTAAATATAAAGTAATTAAATGTACGCTAAAAGTAATTATTAATAAATTTATTTGTAAAATTTTAGGTGTAATTGTATTTAAAAAAAAAATTGACTAAAATTATTATTTTCTTAATCATTATATCATACGATATTGTTTGTGTACACGTTACTTAATTAATCTTATTAAGTATGAAATTAGGAAATCTGCACAAAAATATAAAGTTTAAATTCTGACGAAAACCGGACTCTGAACAATCGCACTATTTCCCTGATTTTCCTTATTTTTTTCTTCTGTTGCGTGAATGCTGGGGAATAAAACAATTTATTTGATTGGATTAAACTATGAAATAAATTTTTTTGATTGGTATAAAAAAATCATCAAAAATGTTTTCGCTCTGATTATATAAAAAACAATAAATTCAAACTAATCCGCATGCTCCTCTCTCGAATACTGTCTTTGCGATTAAATTGAATTAAATTTCCATTGTTTTTTTGGTTTCTCAATTCTCATTAGTATTACTAGTTAGAACTTTGATATCTTTCATACCAAAATACCAAACCGTTAAATAAATATCGAAATTAAATTCAATTTATTTAATTGTTTGGAATTAATCGTACAAATATAAAAAGGGACTGACTGTGCATTGCTATTTGATTCGACCGTCGCGCTTTAAGTGGTAGGGTCTGTAATTATTGGCTCTTTTATTTTTCAACAAATTACACGTTAAACACATTTTATGATTTAGTATTCCGTTCAAATTATTCGATTGTTTTTTGTTTGTCAAAATATTAAAAAAAAAAAAACAACGTAAATTAAGTACTAATTATGTAATATTTTGTACAATATATATCAATAGATAAATATTAAATAAAGTTTACGCAGCACGAACGGAGATTTTTAGCAATGTTTAGGAAAAAAACGATTTGATTTAATATATATTAAACGTCAAACTAATTTCAAATGGAGCCAAAAGTTTGTATACTCAACACTTGGCGCGTAATAATCAGATACGCATGTTCCCTTTATTTTTTCAGTCTATACACCGTTTTATTAGCGTTTGGTCCATCGTCAGTTGTTAGGTCCAATCATGTTGCGTTAGTTATATTTTTATTTTCATTCATGAAATTGTTCAAAAAGTGACAAATAGTGAAACTTTTGGATTATAGTGACAAAAATTAAAATAGTGACAATTGTGACAAATAGTGACGGGTTGGAAGCTACATAGCAAGTACTTATTCGTATCGTACAGAGTTTGATGGCATTCGTCCTTTAATCTAGGATTATTAAATTTTATACAGCAACTTTCCAAATTCAAAACATTTTTTTCAATAAAATCGATTTCCTTTGCTAAATTTGTTATGTAATTGTATATACATAAACACTTGCCATTCTTGATGGAAAACTGATTTATGAACTACTTCCTCGAATACAACTCCTTAGTTGTTCAGTTCTGTTCTGTTGTAATTTATATTTGTGCCGCAACATACTCCAAATAGCACTTGGAGTAGTATGCTTGTTGTCCAAACTTCATTTATTTCACTCATTATGTGTTGAATTTTTTGTTTGATGCCAAATGTTTTATTGATTGATGAATTGATCTTGAAATCTTGGAGTTTTGAATATATTGCTTTTTATTTTTCTGGATGAACGGTTAACTGAGCTGAACCAATGAACTGAACTTCTGAATTTAGTGTTATGATCGGTGATTTTGTTTAATGTGCTAGCTCTTCATTAATTTTTTTTTCTTTCAAATAAAATTAGTTTTTTGAAACACACACACTTTGTTTTAGAATTGACTATCTAAATAAATTTTGTTATGTTTTACGGAATGGCATTTTGATAATTTTTTTGAAAACCAGATTTCAAAAAACGATTTTGTGCATTTGTTCAAAACAGCAGTTGACATGATGTATGTGATACATATATAAGTTTCAATAGGTCAGGTTGACAAAACGCCTGCTTGAGAACATATGAGAAGATTCAATGCTCGCACAATAAACGAAGTGACAATTAATAAAGTCGGCAATAAATTTCAACCGGGATATAATTTTTGTCAATAAAAGAGGGATTAATGATTCGAGGGGAAGATTTCCACATTTGGAAATGCCGTCAATTGTTTCACCAATACATGGTAGATATGTATGCAAAAACATTCGAAACAGAACGTTTAATATTCATTCGATTAAATCAAACCAAGCTTTTCTCTGAAGTACCAGTATATTTGCGAGAGCCAATTTAATACACTCAAAAAAATATTGCCGGTAAGATTTACAAAATCGTTTTGTAAAAGTGCTAACAAAAAATTTTTGTGAATTTACCAAAAAATCCTAAACTTTATAGAAAATTTTGTATACTTTTTTAAATTTGAAAAATATTTGTAAACCTACCAATTGTTTTTGTGATTTGGATTAAAAAAGTACAAAATCATAAATATTTCTTATTACAACTTTTTTTTATAGTTTTAATAAAAATATTGTTAAGATTATGTTGATTTTTTTAAATTTTAAGTCATAAATCGTGTATCCATAACAAAATAAAAATCAATTGTACAAAATTTTGGAAAATTTTGTGAACAGAAAAATAACATTCTACAATTTTTGTTGTAAAACTTAATACGAATATTGAAGATTTTTTTTTAAACTTTACAAAGGGACTTATGCAGTTTAAAAAACCAACAACTATTTTACAAAAAAAAATTTCTATTTACAAACACTTTTATAAATTGGAATCATAACGAAAATTGGTATTAAACATTTTCAGTTTCAATCTGGTTGTTTAAGTAGAAAAGTAAATTTTTTAAGGTTGTGATAATTTAGTGGTCTATCTATATACATATAATAAATAGTGGTCGTGATACAGTCCCTCGTTTAAACAGTATTAATAATTAATATTAATTTGCATCATAAATTAATATTATTTATTATTATTAATAATTAATATCATAATAATTAATATAGTGTGAATTATGAACTTCGTTCAGTTTTGGTGGAGAATAATAAAAATTAAAAAATATGACGACTGGCATCCCAGGTAACAATTTCGCCTAAATTTTTTTGATTATTCCAACTTAACTTGAGAAAGCATTGTGTAAGACCATATTATTCAAGCTTTACCTAAAAAAAGCTTGTAAAAGACTAGATTCACTAAGTTTCTTATATAATTCCTTAACTAAAGCTTAATTCAATAATAAATATTTAGGGCATATTCAAGCAAATGTTACTCAAGTATAATACCTTTTATAAGGTTTTATTCACATATAACTTTTGAGGTAGTATTCAAGATGTTTTTACTCAAGAATTCTATCCCTTATATAAACCTTTATTAAAGTACAACTTTTAAAAAGAATCCAAGAAGATTCTTACCCAAGGATAGTTCCTTGTATACGACTTTATTTATGTATAATAATTTTAGTAGTATTCAAGAAAATTGTTACTCAAGTAATATTTCTGATATACGGCTGTTTTCAATATATATTAAAAGATTTACAGCAAATCGATCTGTCAATATTTTTGACAGTTCGTTGTTTAATTCGCGATTGTGTGTTTTTTTATTAAATCACTTATCGATGTGTTTAAAAAGTTAACAAGCCCTTAAAAACTTTAACAAACTATTATTGATTAATACAAAAGATTATTTCAAAATAGTAAAGATATTTTCGTCAATGGAAATTTGCAATTGCCATTATTCCGCAACCATTTAATCAAACGTTTCTGATGATGTTTTATATATTGATTGAGATTTACCATTTCTGATGATGGTTTATATAATGATTTGAGTTGGTCAACAAATAAATAAACTGATGATAATTTGTCATACAATTCGTTTTTGTATTAAATGTATGTAATCGCCATATTGTGCGCAATTTATGCTTGGGAAAAAATTATAGGAAAACTTGCAACAGATTGCAACTGACTTATGGAAAATATAACGTAGAACGTTTATTTAATATTATCATTTAACATTTATTTATTAACCAGCCAAATTGTGCAACTAATCGTAATGCCAACCACAGCATACTATACCCCTTACGAGGCTTGAGCAATGCTTTTATTCTGTATTGAGTAACGTTTTATTCCCGTCGTGGAAATTGATTTAATGAACGAGTGCGCAAGGGTAAACGATGAGGAAGTCGTTATCGGGCCTGTGTTCGATTCCTGCCAGGCACGTTTTTATTTATGAATTTTATTTTCCTTTTCCTATTTTTTTTATTTTTTTTTTATTCTTTAATTATTTTTAATCGTACAATTGAATGGAAACACATGCGTAGATATAAAATTATTTTCATTTCGAGATTGTCCTCAATCATAATCAATATTATTTATAACAAAAACCCCTATATTCTCATTTTAGGAAACCATTAGTACACTTTTATATGCATTCCTAATCAAATGTTTGAATAAAAATTAATTCATAGTCGTGGTAGTGGTCCGAAACTTGAAATGTGTACAAATAATTTGTTAAACAATAGTGATTAAGTTTCAATTTTCTTTATGACAGCTGCTAAATAGAGAAGTGGATAGCGTACGGTCCTGGAGAATCAAAGGTTATGAGTTCGATCCCCGCTACAGGCGTTTGTAAAGATGCGAAATATGTAAAATATATTGTAATTTCCGATAAAAGATTAACTCAATAGCAGCAATATACAAAAAAAAGGAGTTCAATGCGCGCCAATTAGCCAAAATAACTAAAAGAAAGAATCACCAATTTTTTTTTCAGTGACATCGCTTCTTGAATAGGCACTGAGTAATTCTCTTGAGTAAAGATTTACTCAGGCACTTTATTCAAGTAATTTTGACAGTATTTGAATAAGCCTTGAATAACAACTTTTGTACAACTTTATTCAAACACTTATATAAAACATGTATAAAGCATTAAATATGTCTTCTTGAATAAAGAATATTTTTTCATACGCCTTTTCTCCTTGAGTAGAGCTTGTATAAAACTTTTACCATGCATAGTTCAAGAATTTTAAATTTCCCCTTCCATTTTAAATTCCTCTTTTAAAGCTTTACTCAATGATTACCTAGGTTAAATTGTTACCTGGGATAGCAGGACAACTGGCGAATTGTATAATAAATCAGTTCCTTACTGACTGTATGGTAAGATATTGTAACTTAGAGTCTACATATCTATCTTTATATATATGGGACGTTTTACCTCAAACGCATCAAGGCTGTGTTCAAAATTCAATCAGTCGTAAAAAATTTGTTTATGGCGCAAATATAAGCTAAGATTATAGAGTTTCTTAAACTGTTTAACTGTTATACTTGTAAAATTCATCGCATCTTTTGATAGAAACCATTTTTTGATGTATATTTGCTTGCTAAATACGAATATAATCTTTTCCTTAGTTAGAAGCTACTTTTTTGTCCGTAATATCCAATAACTTTCCAAAAAACTGTGTTTTGTAATAACAAACGCACAGCGGTTAATTTTATTTTCTAAAAACGTATAACAGATCACATATAACCTATCCCTAAATTAGAATTTTCACATGTCGTCCCTAGTCCCTATCCTATACAAAAACTACCAAAAAGTATTTGCTTTTTATAACTGACACCCCATTTATCGTTGGAGTGTTTAAAAAAAACCTTATTTCGATGTAGTTTGGTTTTCTGAGTACGAACCTAACCAATAGTATACTAAAAAGTCCACTTTTCGATCTTGGACCCTAGAAAACTATTAAAAACTGTATTTTGAGTTCCAAAATCACCAAAGTTTTCGCGAAATTTGCATTTTTTTGAACTGATTATATCAAAAAGTAAGGTTATGTTCGTGTTCAGCAAGCAAAGATACATCAGAAAAAGGTTTTAATTAAATGATCTATTGATTTAACAAATCAGAGAGACGTGACCACAATGGTTAAAAAACAACGTTCATCAACACCTCGGAACGCATGTTGTTGTGGAACCTATTTATTTTAAAAGGTATCTATGTGTTGTTATGACACATATTGTAATTCCTAAACACAACACTTTTAAAAATAACATCAACAAAACTATTCTTTGACGTTGAGGCGTTTGATTTGCAGATTTGCAGCCGCCATATTGATCCGCCATTAAGGACAATGGAACACAGTTTATGAAACTCTCAAATCATAGCTTCAATTTGAGCCATAAACAAACTTTCAACAACTAATAGATTTTGAGCAGAGTCTTGATCCCTTTGACGTGTATCATTCCAAACATATAGGTCAAAATCACGAATTTAAAACCAGAAATTCGGTTTTTTTAACACAAATTTTTTATTTGTTTTAACTTTTTTTACAGTGGGAGACAAAAAAACACAACATTTCATATAGAAGAGAATTTTTTGTAATCGCTAGTGGTTCTCCCCATAAGCTAGGGCTAATTTTAAAAACCACGAGTTTGATATTATGTTCAATTTGATGTATTTCACGAACTACTTAACGCCTTTTAATTTTTTTTTGCTTTGCTAATAAAAGTCTTTTTTTAGTTAAAATAAATACAATTACATTTTTTGATTAGTTGTTATAATAAAAAGAATTAAAAAATTAATTAATTAATTAATCTCCGTTGAATTTTATTTTTTGCCTCATAATTTCATTACTTTTCTACATAATACCAAAGATTTAGATTTTGGATAAAAGACTTTAGATTTTAGATAAAAAACGATCAATGAGGTTTTGCGTAGTTAATTGTTAAAAAATTATAACTTAAAATATTATTATCAAAATCTTTCTTTAACCTTTAAACACAACAAAAAAATTTAAAATCTGTACAGTAGCTTATTAAATTAAACATTTATAGAACTCATGGTTTTTAAAAAGTAACCGTAGTTATAAAAGGAAGAACTGTTCATGACAAAAAAATAATTGTTCATGGGCAGAACTAAACCAAAGGAGAAATGCTTGTGTTTCAAGACTCAAATTATTTAAATTCAACGCCTCAACGGGAGCTATATTTCTTAATTTACAACAGTAGAGGAAACCATAAGGTTACAAATTGGTAAATATAAACAAGCAGCATGTAAGTTTGGTGAAAAAGTTGATAAATATTTATTTTTTAAATTTTTTTACAGACCGAAAAAGATTTAAATTGGCAAAGTAAGATGAAAACTAAGAAACTTCCTCGAAGCCAATGCTCCAAGAAAATGTAAAACCATTGAGTGACGTAGTAATTTTCTCAATATTACTGCAAAAAGGATAATCTGCCATTTTATTTCATTTAATACAAGTTACATTAATATCACATGAAGTGACGAAAAAAATGGAAACAGACATGTATTTTTATGCTTTAGTGTGCCGGATACCCAGAAACGGTTCCTTGTTCTTTGAGTAACTCCTGATAAATTAGAGAAGAAACTGCGATTATAATTTAGTAAACAAAAATCCATTCAACATACCGAATTCTAAAATATTGTAAAAAATTTTAATTATAAATTGTTTACAAAATATAACAAATGTATGCAAAAAAGAGTTTTATTTATTAACGGGGTTCCCATATGATATATGTGTATGTTTATATATATATATATATATATATATATATATATATATATATATATATATATATATATATATATATATATATATATATATATATATATATATATATATATATATATATATATATATATATATATATATATATATATATATATATATATATATATACATATATATATATATATATATATATATATATATATATATATATATATATATATATATATATATATATATATATATATATATATATATATATATATATGTATATATATATATATATTTATATATATATATACATATATATATATATATATATATATATATATATATATATATATATATATATATATATATATATATATATATATATATATATATATATATATATATATATATATATATATATATATATATATATATATATATATATATATATATATATATATATATATATATATATATATATATATATATATATATATATATATATATATATATATATATATTAGACTGGTCGTTAAAAACTAAATTTTGCGAGACGCCCCCTAGAAAAATTCTTTGTGGTCAAAAAACCACAACGGCACTAATTTTTTTTTTTTTAAGTCAAAAGAACACGTGCCGCAAAATCATCGAAGTTTATTTTTTGATAAAATTGGTTATATCTCATAAAATATGCAGATGTCAAAAAAAATCACATAACCATTTTTGTAGGAAATTTAATTTTCTACAAAAAAGGTCTAAGTCATTTTTTTCCTAAAACCTATATTTCTGATGATATTTTGAAATAAACCTTGAAATTCTTCGAAACTCGTAAAACCAAATGATGAAAATTTCGACGAAAAAGTACTAATTTTGATTTATTTTGTTTTGATTATTTTTTTATACATTTAATTCTATATCATAAGAAGAAAGTTAGAACTTTTTCGTCATCTTTATTTTTCATGTTTTTTAAAAATTACGAAAACTTACAAGTTCATTTTCAAAATATCATGAGAACTATACGTTTTCGAGAAAAAATGACATGAGTCTTTTTTGTAGAGAATAAAATTTCCTACAAAAATGGTTTGTTGACTTTTTTTGACATCTGCATATTTTATGAGATATTTGAAAAAATCTACGAATTTTTCAAAAAATCAACTTCGACGATTTTGCGGCACGTGTTCTTTTGATTTAAAAAAAAAAAAATAATGCCGTTGTGGTTTTTTGACCACAAAGATTTTTTCTAGGGGGCGTCTCGGAAAATTTAGTTTTTAACGACCAGTCTAATATATATATATATATATATATATATATATATATATATATATATATATATATATATATATATATATATATATATATATATATATATATATATATATATATATATATATATATATATATATATATATATATATATATATATATATATATATATATATATATATATATATATATATATATATATATATATATATATATATATATATATATATATATATATATATATATATATATATATATATATATATAT